>JAJKFJ010020927.1:0-141235 GCA_027382625.1 Tetmemena sp. SeJ-2015
GTACTCATCCTAAAAAATAATAAAATACGAATTTCCTAGTCTCGGAAACGATTTCCTTATTTTTCTTCTTCTTCCTGTACTTCATTAGCAGCCATTTAGAAATACATTTAATATATCGAATTGTATTAATTTGCTTTCGTTTGAGATCTCTCATACGCTTCATGAGTTCTAATTTCTTATCCAGACTGCTTTTATACTCTGAGCTTTTATTTTCCTCAAACATGTAACTCTTCTCATTCTTATTTTCATTCATACTTTGAGCTAGTTTCTGCTAACTCTTCCTGCTGCTTGGAACTTATAAAAATAGAAATGAAAAGACATAAGTATACTAGTCCTATAGTAAGTGTATTCTTTTTAGATTTTTATAAATTAGAGGCAGGTAATTAGTTTCTCGACTCTTTCTTTTTGACATTCTCTCTAGCTTTTATAATTTCAAAAATAGCTCCGATATTAAAGAAAATAAAAGGCAAAAATTCTGTTAAGAAGAAATATATATTTCACAGATTAAAGATACTTGTAATAAATGCATTAAACTGATTTGATTCCATCGATATTTGTAGCCTTCAAACTGTTTAGCTAAAATATTAAGCTTTTACAAGGGCTGATAGTCTGAGTCTTTCATTATTGGAGCAGATGTAAAATTAGTTGAATTTAGTTACTGCTGCTGCACTGAATTCATATTCCTTTTTGGGTATGAGGTTTCGATAGGTATCAGTAAGTCCCCCTCAATCTTGAAAGTACGAATTTTAGGAATAGAGTCGGCATCCTCTGAGTCTTGACTCCCCTAAGAATTCTGCTGCTCTAAATCCTATTATCCTGTCGTACTTTCTTTGTTCAACCCTAATTTATCTCCAAAATTGATTACAAAATTAAACTCTCTATTTAATAAAATTGCGAGGATTTGTAGTTGTGGAGTCTCTTTAAATTGGCAATTATTGGTCAAGTTAAAGATAGAATAAATTGAATAGTTGCTTTGATGGATACTTGGTTGCTGGTGAGATTAAATTTTTATTTCGACCATATTCTGCTGCATTAGAGTAATGAGGTTTGTGATCTGTACTTGATACTACTAATAATGAGGATCTGGTAATTTAATTTCCTTAAGACTCATTCGCTAAGTTAATCTCAGAGGAGTTAAAACTTTAGTCTTTATCATATTTAATTCCTTCAAGTTAAGAATGATAAATAAAATAGAAGAAGGAGTTGCTGACGATTTAATCTTATCATGGAATAGATCATATAATTTTTATTAAATAAAGATTTTATTTGAATTTAATTTTATAGTAAATTCATTTTATATATATTAAAACTATCTTATGCTAAAAACCTTTAACGAATCAGTCAATTTCTATGGAGATTTAATTGACTCATTTTACAAACAATCAATATATTTTTATATAATTTTTTTTTAAATACTAAACCTAGGAAATTTGAAACTTAAAGATAAGAGAAACTCTCTAAATTGTAAATAATTTAGCATTTTATTGTAAATATAAGTTCTGATTTACACTCTAGATTCCACTAGGAGTATCAAGCCAATAAATCGTTTAAATAATTAAGTGAATTAGTTTTAAGCCTTTGCGAATAAAAATCTGTGTTCAAGTCTTAGAAATAATTTATGTTTTAATTTTTATCGAAGTTGTTCGATATCTTGAGACTGATATTGCTTTACGATATTTTTGAAACTGGCGGCCTTTTATCACATGTGGCAGATAATCCAATTGTAGAATATTGAACTCGATCTCCAATCGTAAAATTTTAGCTCTACTGAACAGTAGAAAATGGTTTCGAATAATTCACATTTTTACCGTAAAATTTGTAGTCCTAATCTTCTGGAGAACAATTGCTTGTGAAGGGCATAATCTTTTCATTACTACCGAAATAAAATATCTAATTTATCTCAGCAAAACAAATAATAAAGCTCATTGCAACATAAAAGTGCCTTATTTTTAATTTTTTTTAACTCTTTAATTTATCTCTGATTTAATTATCTATAATTCTTAGAGTAGGATATTTATTTGAAAACGAAAGATATAATAATTTTCTTTATTACAAAAAAATAAATGTTATCATTACTAATAGCAAGTTAGGAATTATTATCATGAGGCCCTCTTATATTTCTAGATCATTATACGAAGTTAGACCTCGGAATAAATAATAAGTAAATAAATAAACCCCTCTTTTGAATAATTATTTTAGGTGGTTTTTTATAACTAATTCTTTTATTGATGCTGGCCTATTTTTTCTCCTCTCGAGATTTCATAAAAGCCCTTAGTGAAGGAAGATCGTCATCTTGATTTTCGCTTTCTTATTTGATGGATTGCTGTTTATTCTATTTTTAGTAAAAATCCTAATTTTAGATTGATTGTCTAGTTGATAACATATTTAAAAATACACTGTTCTATATTTTGTATTAAAAGAATGATAATACAGATTAAGGAGGAAGAGGTATTTGGTGTTGCTTATTTTGACCAGCTTCGAAACTACTCCCCTTCTCTCTCTTTGTAAGAATTCCTAGTTGTTCTTTCTGCCGCATTAGTTCTTTAAAAAAGCTTCTGTTCTGAAATTCTACAACCATATGCAAGTTTGAGCTTCTTTAATATCAGAGAGATTAAATTATATAACAAATAATTACAAATTAGAGGATAGTGAAGCGAATTTTCTAAATAGCTTGAGAAATTGTGCAGATAAATCTTTGCTTAAAATTAATATAGAAATATAATTGTCCCTACTAATTTTACAATGAGCATAATTTTTTTTCATATTTTATACCTACATTATCATTTATAAAGCATGAAAGATCATTTGGTTATATCTTTATTCATTTTAATGCTCACGAATGAATTGAAACTGATTTAGGTAATTACAACTTTTTAACAATCAAATTGATTATGTGTGATAATAGTGTAGGCCTCCGCTCTCCTCTGATTCAGGTTCGCTCATCAACTTAAAAGACTGTCGATGTGTATTAATAGAAATTATAAATCTCATATCGATGCTGTTATTAAATTCTCAAAGTCTCCTCACTATTCAACTATTTAGACACAAATATAAGAAAAATAAAATAGCCTTATTTATAATTTAATAAGACAGACCTACTTGAAAATCTGAGGTTTTTGCAAGTTATTAGCTATTTAACTAAGTTTTAAGAAAAAATAGTGAGGTGTTTTCTTGAGGTTGAGAAGAGGTAGATTCATCTTTCTGCTTTAATTATTGACTGGGCGAGGGGGATAATATTCTGGGATTGGAGTATTTGAGGATCTACTCTCTCCATCTGCAACTTTAAGCAATAAATATCTTTAAGGTTTAATAAGCATTTACGGAGACACCTGATATTAGATTTTAGTATGTAAAGGCTTTTCATTATTACTCATTTTATTAAAACCCTAAACAACACCTTCCTTATCTCTTTATTTTTTATCTTTTTAATTTCTTATTTCATCTATTCTTATACTATCATTTTCAATTAAAATATATAATTATTTTTTGGTTAATTATTTTTATACTTTGTTCCTAAATTTAATTTCCTTTTCATCAATTATATGATACCTATAAGTATAAAGTTTATTTTTTCCTTAGTTAAAAAAGGTAGTGAAATAGTAAAAAAGAAATAAATACTCCTCTTTTCAAAAAGTAGATTTAGAATATTCAATTATTTAGTTAAACCAAAAGTAGTAAAAATTATTTGAATTCCTTTGATGAAAAGGTTTAAATGAAAATATATTTAGAGTTTAGAATTTTAGTTGAACTTATTTTAGCTTTTTATTGACGATTAGACTTGATAAATTAGAGTTTAAAGTGAGGGTGCTTGTTATAAATATAATATTGCTTGTTCAGACACTATTAAGGAAAATGAATTGTGATGCTTTTAGAAATATTTTATAAAATAATTTTAATAAAAGGTTAATCGCATTGCAATTTGAGGGGCCCTCAAGAAGACCATATATTTTAAAGTATTCATTTTCATCTATAAAAATTAGTAATGACTTAAAAAAAGGCCTTACTATTACAATTATTTTTGCAAGAAATAGAAAATTGGGGTTTACTCAGAATATTCAATTCTTTTACAATAAATAGTTTAAAATTGATTTTAATTGCTTTATAATATCATTTTTTATTAGCAATTTAAGAGTATGTTTACGACCATGTAACACCATTAGCATCACTCAGGGAGAGAAAATAGTCGAAATTCGAGTTAAAATTGGCTCCAAACTACTCCTACCCAGGACCCCATTTACGCTTTGCTTCTATAGAGAAATAACATAAATTTAAAATATAATATAAGCAATTTATTTATTTACATAAAAAATCTGATAAAGTAGACGAAAGAAATCATATAGCGAAATTCTTAGAGAAAGTGGGAGGACCTACGCTCTTCATCCATCAGAGATAAATATAGTCTTGAATGATTATATATTGATACAGAAAAATCCATCTTTGAAGGTTAAATTGAATATGTCAATTATATTTAATATTCTACAAGTTAATAATTTATTTAAATCATAAAAAACAAGTACACTCTAAAACTTTATCTCCCAAGAGTTTTAAATTTTAAAGAATTTTGGATAAATATAAGGATCCAAATTCAAGATATGAATAATAGTGTCTTCAAGCAGATGGAAATGAGCAAATATATTATTTTTAAATAAATGAGGAAATTGCTTCTTTTGAAACTGATACTAAATTGAGAGAAAAAGATTTTTAAATCAAAGCTCTGCCGCCAATAAATCGCTTTTCTGTGGTGGCTAAGGAAAGGTAGAATGGGATTTATGAGGAATGCTACGAAGTGAGCACTGCTGAAAATCATACAAGATTTTTCAACAGCAGACCATAGAGTTAATAAACTCATTTAAACTATCAAATAGTTGCGAATATTAGTTTTTCTAAATATTTCAATTCCCCCTTATAATTTAGAGCATAAGATTCTTTTAAAGATTAGATGGAATTCTTTACTTTAAAATTAAGTTTAAGACAATATCGATTTTCCCATAAGGAAGGCTAGAGCTAAAATTTATCTTAGAATATGACAAATATAATTTTTTATATTAGTTAGAAAAGAAGTGGATCCACGAGATGGCTTTTTTATAAAAAATATTCCAATGCCACAGATTAACAAAAATTTCTCTACAGAATCCACCATAGTCCCCAATCAGTCCCCTGAATCTGCTTTGGAGAAAAATTTAATCTCCTCCTCACTAACTGGCTCTACATTTAAACTCTTTATTTTTTCTCATCCTCATCATAAAATAGCAATTCACTTTTAAACATAAAGATGCAGAGAAATTAAAATTTATCTTTAAAATTAATTTTTTAATACTATGGAAAACGAGGATGAGAAAACTCTCAATAAAATAATTAGTGAGTAAATCAAAACTCCAGCAAATAAAATATTATAAGGGAGTCTTGAGGGTGAAGTCCTCGCACCACGCATCGAGAAGTAATCTCTTACACCCTAGTACTCGAAGAATATTGCAAGTTAGACTTCCAGCTTCAAAATTAAGTTGGTCCCCATGTTCAGAGATAAGAGTAGATAAAAACTAGACTTTATAAAAAAAAGTTATTATATTATTATAATGCGACTTTAAGATTGACAGACGCAAAATGACAGAGCCCAATGAGCTTGGCCAAATCTCCGACCCCGAAAAGCTCATTGATAAATAAAAACATTTTTAACTCGATGAAGGCCAAGATGAGAAAATAAATTGAATTTATGTGAATAATCTACTCCATTTAATTGTGTGGATGAGAATTAAATTAATTTACCGTACGTAAAAAGGTAACTCTCACCAACATTAAAAGACAAAAGACTGAACTTTCAGCGCATGCAAAAATAAATTAGGTCGTAGGCTGATGTCCCCAAAATCACTTTGGATTTACTCAAAACTCCTCCTCCCTTTCTTTAAAGATCTGACAATATATTTTAGGCTTTAAATTATTAAATACAATAAGAAATTAGAGGTTGAAGAGGATAAGCGCCTGAGATTATCTGCTCTAGACTCTTCGTCTAGGTCTCGCAGAAAATTTTTAACTATAGACACTTCAAGTAGCACTATCAATTCTGCTCAAAAGAAATAAAAACTGTAAAACGTATTCAGGCAGTCTTAATATTATTAATCACTTTTTAATAATTTAAAATTTATTTTAGGCATTTAATTAATTTGAAGTCGTTTATGAAAACTCGCATTTCTCTTGGAGCTTCTCCACTCTCTGGAAGCCCCAAACCTAAAGGTCTCATTCATTCTTGAGAACTCAATTCAAGAGATTCTAAATGAATAGAATATTACCTGATATTCTTGTTTTAAAAGTGCATAAAATTTAAAAATTAGTAAAAATAAATTCGTAAAAAAAAGTTCCTATATAAAACCTAACTTTATTTTTAAATAAACTCTTACACTCTTATAAAAATTTGCATATATTTAATGATTAATTTAATTAATAACTTATAATTATTCTTGATTCTCAATTGTTATTACAATATCATATTTTAGGTATGAAAAGTGGTTGGAATAAAATTCTAGCCCCCTATTTACTATTCAGACTGCCTTTCTATTCTAGACATTAATATTTAGGCGTAAAGCCCACACATGGTTTAATAAAAAATATTTTCTTAAATTATGTTTACATTATTTCAATCATCAAGCATATGTTATTCTTAAGATGCTGAAATAATTAAGATTTAATTTTCTTAATGATCATTTTTAGATGATATATTTTATGTATTTTGCAATGGAAAAACATTGGATTAAAAAATTATTCATTTACAATCCATTTTAAACTAAATAAAGCGCAGTAATCTTCTCTAAAGGAAATAATGAGGAAATTTAATTTAATGTTTTCTTAATTAAAGTATGAGAATAATTATTAGCAAAATATATGCTTACTCCTGACACTGAGAACATTCTATTTATTATAATTTATCTTAATTATTCTAAAAATTATTCCAAACCTTATAAAGAAAAAGATGTAGAGCTTTAAAATATAAATTAACTCATTAGCATCTTATTTTGCATAGTATTGTATATCCAAAGCTATTTTTAGGTTTTAAATCAAGAATTAATTAAGAATCCTTAGGAAAATATTAGTCTGAAAATATTTCTCTCTATCTCTCTAATATGATCTTAATTATAAATTTGCCAAGTTACAGGTCCAGAGGACTAAATTAAAATTTAATAATAGAGTGATATCTACAATTGAATGTATTTTTCCCAAGTTTAAATTTAATTCAGGGAATATATTTAGGTTGCTTATATTACTTTTATTAATTTATGGATATTAAGTAAGTTATCGATCTTGAAAGATAAGGAGCCCTCCTTTCGCTATATAACTAAAACTCGCAAAAAGGAGGACTAAATACTTGTCATTTCTGTTTCGCACTTAATACCATAAATAAATCTTGGTGTTGCTCCTTTTGATTTATGAGAGAGCACATGAAATTAAAATTTATACAGAGAATTTAATAAAAAAGAGAATTGAATTAGATATTAAATTAAAATGGAATAAATCAGTGGCAGTTGAAGTGTCTCTGATTTAAATAATAATTAGACCATTCGATTAAGAATAAAATTCTAAGAGCTTTTTTTCCTTGCAACTTTTGTGTGGGTGCTCTCAGTCAAGAGTTATAAGCGACACAAGTTCAGACGAAGATGATGTTGAGGATGATCAAGAATGCGTGAGTCATATCTCGCTTCTGAGAGGCGCTGCGAAGATGATTTAAGAAGAAACTCATGCTAATTATTGATAAGATATCGAACAAGCTAAAGATCAAGGTGTAAATCTATAATTTCAACTGACATGGAGTTGCAACTATCCATTTATTATTATACATTCAGCACCAATTTTTCAAAAACTTTTCAGTATCCTTCTGTAAAACCTTGATGAACGAGGAGGAAGTACTTTTTCTCTGTTTTATCTATCTTAAATCTTGGTACTGTAAGTGTTAGAAAAATTTGAGAAAAAAAGGTAATTTTACCGATTTATATAATCCCACAATCAGAGGGAACGTTCTCGATAAACATGTCAATCATGAATGAATTTTAAGCTACTTCTCTAAAGTTCCTTAAAATGACTAAAAAAGGTGGCTACTTACTGTAGAAGCTAGCTTCTTAGCCAGTAGTGTAAAATCGGGGCTGAACGTATAATATATTACCCAATCACCAATTTTAATTAAAATTTCTACTTTAATACTTCATGTTGATTAACAACGCTATGAAGCTTAAACCTTGAGCCAGTACCGCCGAAGCTTCCATTTAAAGGAGAAGTGTTAGAGTTTCTTCTTGCGGAAACTTTTATAGTGTTCCCTGCATTTTGGTGGTTTAATCCGAGGCCAGTAGCTCCAGTTGAAGAAAGATTTAAACTGCCAGCATTAACAAAAGTGGATGACGGCTTAATTTGATTACTGCTGACATGCTTTTGTAAATTTCCCGCATTTGCGTTTGGCTTAACTAGAGAAGTCGAAGAATAGGGATGTGCATGGTTATGAGCTTGAAGGGTTGCGCTATGATTCATCACTAAGTTTCCTAAGCTAAAAGTTCTATCTTTTTCCTCTTCTGCATCATTTTAAGGAGTAGAAGTCGATTACTTAATGAAGTCCTTATAATTTCTAGTGTGACCTTATCCGAATCGATTCACAACCTTACTATTTAAAGTGTCAAGTTCTTTGATTTTGTTCTCAGCGCCTGATGAAGGAGCCATAAAATTTTTGATGTACTTACTCTTCATATACACTGACTAAACTTTTTCCTAACCCTTAGCATTATTAGCAGCCGGGCCTGAGGCTCCATTTGCATTTAAAGTTCCTCTAAAAGAAGCAAGAGGAGACACTCCTAATTTACTCACAAGCATCACTGAGCTTCTCCTTCCTATCTATTTGTAGTCTTCCTTCTTTTAGACAGAGAGTGTTGATTTATTGAGTGAATCTCCAATAGGAGCATTTTGACTAAAGAAAAGTGAGGTTGAGTTTTTAGATGATTTGATATCAGTCTTCTTTTTCATGAGAGGTGAATTTTCATTTGGCAGGGGATACATATTTTTCGGAAAATTTTGAAACTTTTCTCTTCCACCTATGTCTGATATTGAAAGATTAAGTTGAATTCTTTCTCTTGAAAAGTCTCCTCTATTCTATTTCGCATCGTTAGAAAACTCTTCATTTTTACAAATAACAAAGACATATTCACACTCTATATAAACTCTTACTCCTCTTGAATTTATGGAAATTTGAAGCTGCTCACTTCTGCTTTTTAATAAAAAGGGTTGTTAACTTGCATTATATCAGATATTCTACTCCCTCCTTTGTAAACATGATGAGTATTACTTTTGTGACTCTTATAGTCTTATCGCTTTTCTGCGGTTTCTTGATTTTACTTTATTGATTAATGATTCTTGGATATAGTTTGACTATGCGATAAATTTGAACCTGGATATCTTTGAGCCTCGAGTTAAGAGTTGAATTATTGAAGATTTTTATGAGATTTATGCTTTTCTGGTGAATCTCTTGTAAACCTGCTACTACTTCTATCGGAACTCAAAGGCGAATTCTAAGATGAAGAATCATTTCTTCTGGCATTACTCTTCTAGCGGTCGGGCTAACTTTGGTCTCTTCTTTAGTTATATTTACTATTTTTAGAATACTAACTCCCGAAAGAAGACATGAATAATGCAACTGATTAGTCATATAAATTAATTTAACATGCGAGATCTTTCATCAAATCCTTTATTTATAGAGGCATCTCTATTGACTTAAATTAAGTCTAATCTCACTCTCTCACTCATCTTCATATTCGTTGACTAGTTTGAATTAATGGAATTTCTATGAGCATAAGTTAATTCATCCCCTGTCTAAGAGATTAACCTTAAAAAATTATTTTCATTAAGAGCTACTAGGGATGACGAAGATATTTTTGCTCTATCTCCTATCAAAATCCTTCTTTTTTCTTAAGTTCTCATCTTGAGTCTTTTTTATTTCTCTTTATCTAAAGCTATCCTCATATTGCTAAGTTTAAATCCCGATACTCTGAGTTGTATTCAAACTTTTCGCTATTGGAGGAAGTGGAGGTCTCTATTTTTTGAGAGATCTTGGAGATTAGAGAACACTTTGGATTGCACTATTCACTGTTGTAGCAGTTGGCACAAGATTTATATCGGTCATAGGTAGAGGAGTGATTTGGGCCCTTTTTATCAATTTTTTTAGCTTTAAATTGTCTAATTTTGGAAAACTCTGCTAGCTTGAGAACTATTTTTGAGAATTTTCACTCTGATTTTTTAAAACACATAAATTTTAAAATGATCCTGGCCTGATAATTCATCCATAGTAAATATAATCGCTTTATTATCTCGAAGCAATCTGATTATTACTATAAAAATTTAGGATAATTATAATTAATTTAGATCTGCTTCACACAATTTAAGAAAATTAAAAGACTGTCCTTATGATTTAAAAATACTTTTATAATACTTGATTCCTATTAATGAGCTTTCTCTACTACGTCAAACCAACATTTTCACTAAGAGATGAATTCAAAGTTTAATTTCTAGTTTTAAGAATGCTTCCAATCTCACTTCTTTTTTTCTCTTTGCGCTCTTTTTCTTTTTAAACCTTCGCATTTTAAATTTATTGGACTACAGTCAATAGCTTCCTTTTTTCAATCAAAATTTATTTTTAAAAAAATTTGCCTTATTCTCTCAGCAGCTTTAAAGCAAAAATTTAAATACCCTATTTATACAATCTTCTCTTTTTTGTTTTTGATAAACATCAATACTCATTTTTAAGAGACGATGCTTAAACCATTCGCTTACTTATTCAAGCTCCTCTTAAAGAAGGATTTTTGTGTATTTTTAAATCCTTTATAAAGCAATCTCAGCGGTGCGAACAGCTTTCTCCTCTATTAATTATTTAGAAGTTTTATTTTAATTGAGTGATTCACTTTAGATTTAATTAGAAATGTCAGTAGTTACCTATACTTTTTGAGTGTCTTTTTTAAATTCGATATTCGTTTCTTAATTCTGTTTTATTATTTATTTTTCAGAACAATTATTATTGCTATAACAAAAATTGTAATTTTATCTTTAATAAAGTCAGATTTTCTCGAAATATTGTTGTTGTTGGCTGTTTTAGTTAATGGAATCCTCATTAGTGTTTTATTCTTAATTTTATGGCACAGGTCCCACCTCTAAAATATCTTGAATTTCACTCTGCTCGGCTTTAAGCTTCTCTAAGACTTTAATATTTATAAGTTGGGAAGCTATCTTGTCTTGGATTGCCTTCTTTAAGTACGACTCCAATTTGTGAATTATTGGACTTCTTGCTGATTCTATTTAAATTGAATTTAGAAAAAATTTAATAATTTATTTAACCTATTTTAGGCTTAGTGTCTTGTAAAGTAGTGACCTAGATAAGTGGCATCATAGCAGCACGTTCTAACCTAGAAGACTAATTTCCTTGATTTACATCGTTTCCATGTGCCTATTTACCCATTTTGCCCTTCCCCTTATGATCCTTCTTATGAGTTTTTATTTTGAGGTTTGAATTTTCGATTTGTTTGTTACTTTCTAGAGTTTTTGAACTCGCTCTTTTATTATCCTAAATTAAGATACAATATAAACAAATTTAAAACACCTTGTGATTTAACTTTGAGTTGAAGTCGAGGGCTAATAGTTACTTCATAGACTAACTTTGCTTCTCCAATTGCACATGAGACAATCGTGGGCGAGAGCCAGTTTTTTAAGAGTTCTTGCCTTGTCCATCTCCGAGGTTATTATTGAGCAGCTGTAGGTTGCCCAAAAGAGATTATCATCAAACTAAAAAACATAATGAATATCTAAATAGATTGTGAATTAGTGTTGTTATTTACTAGAGCTAAGGACGAGGAGTGCAGATCGTTTGAATTATGAGCTGTCTAGTTCTAATGTTCTGAAGAGCTCGTTTATCTCGGCTGCTTATTTTTGGCTTCCCCCGCTCAAGATCCTCTTCTAAACTGAGAGGGCGGTTGAACCTGGATCTCAAAATTACCAATATCAAAACATAGATCTTTAATATGTAAGATCTATGTGGAAGAATGATTCCTGGAGCTATTATTAGAAGGGTTGATTTTAATTTACGTCCCAGAGGACTAACCATGAATTGTTGAGGAAACATAGAGGTGATTACCCTCTTCCATACTCTAAAATCTCCTGTCAAGACCAGGCAGAGGTATCTCTATATCCTCATAGTCGCTGCTCTTAGTCTTGTATAAGCTAAATTTGTAGGCTTTTTTATCAAACCCCCCATTCATCTTGTCCTTAGACTTTCTATTCACGTTAAATACTGCATTCGCATTAGATACTCTTTTATTCAATGAATAGATATTATAATAATAAGTTATATTAAAATTAAAAATGCGTTGATTGACTCCTCCACCACCAAAGCGTGCAGCCATTAGTTAAAACTATAATTATTGAAATATAATCTTAGGGTAAAACTGAGCAAGTCAACCCCAATTTCTCTAATATTAATTACGTTTTAATTCGGCTACTAGATCAAAGCAAAACTCAATAATTGAAGCAATCTTATGTTTATATTTAAGCTACAAAAATTCATTCAGTAGATTTGCTCATCCTCTTTTTTATTCTTTTTTTCATATTGACTTACTAAGAAAATCAAGGTTAAATAACATCATGCCATCTGCTTATGAATAAAATTCAATCTTAGGATCTAATCGGCTGTTAATTTTAGAGTAAATTACTCAAACAAGCTTCTCTATAGAAATAACAAGCTTTTTTATTGGTTTATAATATTCTAAAATGCTTAAAAAGTGAGATAAAATTGATCAAATGATTAATTAGAGAATCTAATAATCATAGTAAAAATTGAAAATAGTAAAATTTACTTAAGTAAGAAAAACTTAATACTTTTTATTTATTTTTTATTAGATTATTTTCAGAAACTTCTCTTTTTTTTTCAATTTACATTTCAGTTGATGAATAGATTTATTAATATTGAAATATGCAAAACCAACTCAGAAGATATATGGCTAAAAGGTTAGTAGCCTAACAGCAGGTCGCTAAGCAAATCCAATTAGTTTCAGCTTAATCGATGCGCTTCTCTCAAATTGCTATGACTAAAGTAAGTTGTCTCATTAAGTAAATGACTGAGATTTTAAATAATAAGAATGCTTGGTCAAAATTAGTTAAAATGGATGGAAAAAGATGTCCACATATCTTTGATCTAATAGAGATCTTATTGCAACATGTTATATCCTTCCATATATTTCATTGCTAACTGTTTCTTTTTTAGAATTACTAGCAGAAATAGGGATCCTACAACATGAATGCTTATCTTCTCTTATTCGGAGGTGCCGCTCTCTTGGGATATTCATCACTTCAAAACCAGTAAACTTTATCATATTGAGTTTAGTTTAACTAAAGCTGAGTCAAACATGAACGAGATAGAGATTGATTTCGCTAGCACTTTAAAGGATGGCGAGATGAAAGATCTCAAAGTTGGAACTGGAGAGGAAGATAAAGTCCTCATTACTAGATACTAAGGCAAGCTTCATGCTGTAGGTAACTACTGCTCTCATTTCGGAGCCCCAATGAACACAGGCTATCTCTATGACGATAAAGTTGTGTGCCCATGGCACGCAGCTGCTTTCTCTGTCGTCACTGGTGCTCTTGAGGGAGCCCCAGGTGTTGATGGACTTCCCAAGTTCGATATTTACATAAGTAATAATTATATCATTGAGAAGGATGGCAAGCATTTCGTTCAAGTTCCCTCAACTCTTCCTCGCAAGTAGACTGCTCCTATGGCAAAGAGAGATCCCAACAACAAGACTCGTTTCGTGATCATTGGTGGAGGTCCTGCTGGCTTAATGTGCGCTGAGACCCTCCGCCAATCAGACTTCACTGGCTAGATCATCATCCTTTCTGCTGACAACATCGTTCCTTATGATAGAACACTCTTGACTAAGGTTTTGGCAACTGGAGACGCCACTAAGTTTAAGCTCAGAGATGAGAAATTCTTGGAAGATGCTGGTATTGAGATTCAGCTTAACGCAGTTGCTGAGGGTGTTGATACTAATCACAAAACTGTGACTTTGAAAGACGGAACCAAAGTATCTTATGATAAGCTGTGCATTGCTACAGGAACTTCTCCTATCAGACCACGATTCCCAGGTATTGATCTTGAGAATGTTCTAGTGCTCAGATCTGGTGCAGATCAAGAGGAGATCAAGAAGAGAAGTGCAAAAATATTAAAGGCTTGTTTTAATGAGCAAACGCTAAGAAAGTTGTCATGATCGGAGGAGGATTCATTGGATCTGAAAGTGCATCAGGACTCAAGCTTAAGTATAAGGATGAAGATCTATATAATTAGCATTAATTTCACAGGATCAGCAAGATGTCAGTATTGTATACATGGAGTCTGAGCCTATGGAAAGAGTTCTAGGAAAAGAGATTGGAGCATTCTTGGCAGCTGAGCACAAGGCCAATGGAGTTAAGCTTTATCCTTCAAGCAGTGTTTCGGAGATCCTTGGCAAGGATGGAAAAGTTTCAGGTGTGAAGCTTGCAGATGGAACCGTAATTGAGGCTGACCTCGCTATAGTAGGTGTCGGTGTGTTCCCAGCCACAAGATTCTTAACAGGATCTGGCATCAATCTTGATAAGATGGGTGGAGTTGTTGTTGACCCTTACCTCCAGACTAACGTGAAAGACATCTTCGCTGCAGGTGATATCGCAACTTACCCTTACTGGGTGACTGGCCAAAGCCACAGAGTTGAGCATTACATCTCAGCTATGGACCAAGGATCTTACGCTGCCTTTAACATGCTCGGCAAGCTGACTCCCTTCGGAAATGTTCCCTTCTACTGGACTCGTCATTACAACAAGTCTATTCAGTACGCTGGATACGCCACTGACTATACTGAGGTTTACACTACTGGAAGCGTTGCTGAGGGTAAATTTGTAGCCTACTACATTAAGGGAGATAAGGTGCAAGCAGTTGCAGGAGCTATGAATTCAGCTACCGTCCTTACTTATCATGAAGCTATGCAACAGAACGTCATGCCATACTGATGATTTTATCTCAATCAGAGCATTGAAATGATTATCGAATTAATTTAAAAATGAATATTACAACCACAAAGTGTCTGCTAAAAGCAAGAAAGATAAAGCAACTCGCAAACTCCTTAGTATAGCTATCCACAGGTGCTAATGCTCCCTGCAGGAGTTTTTCTTCGAATGATGTGTTTGCAAAGAGATTAAGAGAAATTAGAGAAGCTATAAAGTAAAGTGATCAAGGTACTACCATAAACATTGATAAAGAAGAGGCTAATAGAATAAAATTATTAAGCGTGTATTCAATAAATTATGGGATAAGAAAAAAAGCTCCATTTGGAGATTTTTCAAAATAGAGTGAGAATTTGTCTCGCTTTTTAATTAAATTCAATTTTCATTATGAGACCATTCTCCTTAGAGTAGTCTTTTTAAAAGTTGATTGATGCATTCACATTTAAACACCCTCATCTTATCATAAATATAAGCCGATAAGAAAAGAGAGCAGTATGATACAGGAAAAAATTACAGACAAAATGTAGTAGAAGCAGATGGAGGAGAAGTAATTGCAAAACCTAAACCTGAACCTAAATACAGTCATTACAAAACTTATGGTTCTGATATTTTAAAGATTATGATTATTTACTATTAATGAATATATTGTGAGGCCAGAGCTTGTTCACAATTTGGACTTAGAAGAAGTGCTAGGTCTACTCAGGAAGGTAAGAACTGAGAAAAATTATGGAAAGCAATCTTATGACTTTTATCACGCATGTCTGGAAAGAATAAACAACCTTACTCTTGAGCGCAATTCACAAGTTAGGAAACCCCAGATTTTAAAAATTCTTGATGAGCTGAATCACTACAAGCCAAAAGATGAAGACATTTAAAAAATATTTTAGTATGTTTCAGTTCATATTAAAATTATTCATATTGCAGAGAGGTAGAGGAAATAGTAGGGATTACTGACCAGAAGTGAACTGCAGGATGATGTGATTTCAGTAAAGCATAAATAACTCATTTAAGATAAAAAGGATGTCTTCAGATCAGTCTAAGAGGATTCTTTCCACTTTCTATCTTAAAATCTCACGAAGGGATTCTTTAGAGATCTCTTTACTTAGTATGATGAAATACAAGAGAGCAAAACTAAAACTTCTCTCTATGATGTCATGGCAAGTTAAAGTTATTTTATAAAATTATAAATTCTAAATGCTATATATTCAATTTACATTGAACTTTTCTAAAATTTTGAGGTTAGAGTTAATGATATGATGAACTAAGAGCAACCTATGATTAATCCCAAAGAAGCCTTAGATATTATAAGTTAATACTTTTATGCTAAATATTCTTGTGAGCTTCTGTATAGCATAGGAAGGAACAAATACGCTTTATTAAGAGAAAAAAATTATTTTTGCAAATGTTTACGCTAATTATAAAACTAGTTGAGAATATGCTGAGAAGAACTGAGCCTTACTCAATTACAGAGGCAGAGCTGGTTCTGAACTATTTCCCTCATATAATTTGGAAGAGTGAGTTCGACTTAAATAAGCTGAAAGAAAGATTTTATTATCCCATTCTGAAAACAGTTGGAGATCACATCGATGATTTAGACAACAGGTAGCACCTTATAAATTCACAAATTCTATTTTATGTAGTACTTGAGCATGTTTTAAGGACTAACCCTTACTGGAGACAACGTGTTTAGACTTGATTTGCTAAATCGATTCTTAAATTCATTTGTAAAGCGCTTACAAGTTCCACAAGGATCATAAAACCCTAAGCTTAGCTTTGATGAGACAATTTACTTAATTCTAGATTTTTAAGTGCAGCCAATTCAAATTTTGTGAATAATCTTTTTGGAGTTATACATCTAATTTATGCGAGCGAACCCTTCTCTGCTAGAGATGATTGACTCTGCCTAAATAGTGCAGTTCACAAACCAACTTATCCTGCATGTTTCCATACCTTCTCTAAGCTTAAAGCAGTTATCTTCTCTTTATTGGACCTACGCTTAGATTGGTGGCTCAGTTTCATTCACAGAGCAGACTGTGGATTTGCTAGAAGATAGGCTTAGCAATCTTTTGAGGCAAGAATTGCTGATTCAGAAGCGATTGGAGAAAGATGTAGATGCTGAAGTATAGGAGGGTCTACAAACTATGAAAGTCAAGGATTTAGAAGTCATAGAGCATCACTATGCAACTAATGAATTGCTCAAAGAATCAAGCAAGAGATAAAAGGAAATTGCTAAACTCATCAAACAGGCAAAGCATTGGGACTAACCTGAGAATTAACGCAAGTGGTTTCACTTTTGAGCATTTAGCGTGTTATGTTTATTAACTCTTAAGTATGTAAATATTAAGGATTTAAGGTTTTGCGAAAATTAACTTAAGTAATTCAAATTCAGTCTATAAAAAGAAAGAAAGACGAAAGCCGCTGTGGTTCTCAATTAGCTTGAGCAGGGGCTCTCTTGTGGCAGCAGTGCTCTCTCTTGCATTTGCCTGCGCCTCTGTTTGACTTGAGCTTTGCTCTCACAGTCTCAACATTTTCAGCTCCTGACTTGATATCTGAAGCAGATGCTATATACATTATTCAAAGAAAATATTAAAAAGATATAGTGGAAATTAATTAGGGTGATTAAGAATATATTTTAGCTTTACAAAGTAATGAAAGCAACTCTTTTATACCTTTCGCTTGGTAAGATTCGATTCAAGAAAATTCTTGTCTACTTTATCCGATATTGATCATTGTTATAGGACTAATTATAATCAATCTTTGTCTCAGCGTTTCAGGATAGGTTGAAGAACCTGATCATGATGAAAACGTCAGAGCTGAGAGAGGAATACAGGCTAAGGATGTGGAAGCTATCGATGCAGATCCAAATGTGAAAGACTCTGCCGAGGATTAGCTGCTTATGAAAGAATGGGAATCTTATATGAGTGACTTTGTTCCCGAAGATATGACCACTATCGTTATTTAACCTAGAGAAGAAGTTGTAAGTATCTTTTAAATGACAAACCTTTCTTCCATATTGTGAAAATGGTTATGATATCTTTACGTGTTCTTAACTTTACTTTAGAGTTTCTATGAGGACGTGGGATCTGATTCAATTTATATCAGAGGTGCCTATTTCGTGGGATAATCAACAGGCAAGAATAAATACATAGACTTTTTCGTGCTTGACCCTCTTGGCAAAGTGGTATACAGCCGTCGTAAATCAGAAGAAGGAATCTTCAGATTCAACACAACAGCTCCTGGAACTTACACTTTTGTCTTCTCAAATATGAAGGTAAGTAATTTGATCACCCTAACTTTAAATAGGACAGGAAAGGTATAAAGGACGTGACTTTGGCTATTCACACTCCAGGTAATGACAACTTAGAAGATATAGTGGGCCAACAATAAGATGCAGAGGGCGGAATTAATTCTGAATTCGAGCAGATGCTAGCACAAGAAGGCATTGTTGAAGATGAAGATATCAAATCGATAAGACTATACCTAAATTTGCTGATTATTCATTATAATTCTACCTGAAGAACATATTTGGTGATTTGAGGCACATTTCAATGGAAGCAAAGTTTTCTAGTTATAGATAATACACTCATAATGATGCGGTGGAAGACAACAATAGATACAACTTATACATGGTAGCACTAGAGAGCATCGTATTCATCGCTATTTGCTTCTTCTATGTTTACCATATCAAGAACTTCCTTGAAAATAAGAGAGTCATTTGACAACACATAAATTGGATGGTCAAGTTAAAATTCAAGAATGTAAATAGTTTATTTCTAGCTCACAATTTAACTCAGCTAACGAAGAAAAATTAATTAAATAATTAAGGTGATCGAATAAAAAGCTACTCTTTAAATAAGAAAGGAATCATAGCTACTCCCCATTGTAATACTAAGAGTTCTTAAGTAACTGCATCCTATCATTATGAAGCTGCTGTCTTTCTTCTTCGTCTAAAAATTACTCCTCCTCTTCATCAATATCTTCCTCATCTCTCTCTATTTCTTCATCTTCTTCTTGGTATAAAGGCGCTTGAGCTTATTAATTTTGCAGGTGCTGCTGTCTGTTATGTGTAGCTGTAGTAATTCCAAATATCTACTAAGCTTAGAAATTCTGCTTGTTAGAGTGTCCTTGGTAATTGACTGCAAATATGTTACCACTTGAGCTTGAAGCACCCAATGCAGAGTTATTATAGGAGTTCGAGCTATGGCTCTGTTTTTCAGTTTAGAAAAGCTACTACTGTGGATAATGATGAGGATTTTGCTATTACATCTGATGAGGATGAATGACTTAAAATTGAACATTTTGCCAAGATTATTAGTGAGGGCCTTGCTCTTCAATACCATTTACACCTACTCTATCTACAGGTTGCTGACAATCTTGGCCCTCAATAAATTCGCCTTGTCCTAGTTAAATTGGAGTGCCGTCTGGATTAATGTTAGGGTAGATAGTCTGAATTACATTTCCCTCATCATCATAGATATATTAAGCCATGCCTAATCCAGCCATGGACCCACTTCCCATTTATGAGTCTCTCATAGAGTGAGTGCGTTCGTGGGCTGTCAAATTAGAAGACTGAGTGAATCTCTTATTGCAATTAGGAAAGGAGCATATATAAGGTTTTTCTCCAGTATGAGTCCTGAGATGAGTTCTCAAATTGAAGTCCAAAGAGAACTTTTTATTGCATATTTCGCATTTGTAAGGTTTCTCTCCAGTGTGCACTAACTGATGTCTATATTTAAATTATACCAATAAAAATTAAAGCATACCTTTTAAGCTTTGAATTATCGAGGAATCTTTTACCGCAAGTCGGGACTTTGCAAATATACATGCGCTCTCCGTGTGTCATTTAATGTTTCCTGTAAATTAAAATACAAATCTTTTAAAGAAAGTAGGAGCCAACATCGTTGAATACCTTTCCACATTCATCATCATTGCAAGTGTATTTCTATTTAGAGGAGCCTTCCATGTCCATGTCAGCGTTAGGAGTTGGCTAAAATAGATCAAGAGTCTACTATGCAGCTTTCTCATAATTCAGGTGCTCCTAAAAAGTCATCTCTTCTGTCTGAGGCAAAGAAGCCTATGCCTATTAAACTGGAATTATAGGATCCTTAGGTAGCTTTTCCACTTGCTCTCTGGGAAAATTTATAATATAAAAAGTTTAAATAAGTTAGTAAAATTCTCATTTATTGGCATTGGAAAAGAGCTCAGCCCATTAACTTTTTCGTAGTATTGGATATTGACTTTAGGTACCTCAGCTGGAACGGTCACGGTATTCAAATTATCAACACATATCCATTTCTGGAGCCAAATGTCATTTCCATACTCGATAACGTTTGGCTACAGTACCCAACGCTTTTCCCATTTTCTCACAGGCTTCTTAGAGAACTGTCCCTCTTTCTTGTCTTCTACTTTTTACTCTTTCAATTTGATAGTTACTTGTTCTTGATCTCCCTCCTGGACTTTTGAATTTTCATTTGAATTAGAATCCTCTGCTTCAAGTCCATCCTCAGGATCATTATTCTCTCCTGAGTTGATCTTCTGTCTCTTGTTAACTTTTTCGCCTGGTATACCCACTACATTTATTACCTAGTGATATAATTTTACATTCACTTAGATCCAGTTAAAAGCCTCCTGAGGGTTATTGCTGCCCACCCTTCTTTTAGTATCGCTTTTTAGTTTTCTTAGCCGAGTCGTCGGGGCTTTCTTGCAGCCCGTCACCATCTTCATGAATAGTAGCTTTTGATTTTTCATCACTCATGAACTGCCTGCGCTGCATTAACTTTTACTTGCTCAAAGGGTTGGGCCTTTGAAATTCATCATCCTAATTAGTATCTTAGGCGCCTAGAAGAAATAAAGTTATAAGGAAACTCACCCTTGGACTTTTGCTTTTTCTTAGACTTCCCTCCAATGAATGATTGAGCAGCATCCATGTCCTCATACTCTTCTTCTAAGTTAAAACATTTAGGGTTTGCAATTTATTAACAAGAATTTACTTTGTCCCGAATTCTATGCTGCTTAACCAACTAAACTATACTCCATCTATATCGCTTCTATGTCAAAACTAAACTTATTTAATTATGACTGAGGTTTAAATTGCAAGCCAAATTTATTTATAAATCAGATCTAATTAAGAAAAATGAAATATCTTATCTCATTATGATTCTTATCCCATCGGATAGAGAAATCATTCGCTGATTCAACAACAACTTAATCACAAAATCTTATTTACTTATTAAGTTATAATCTTCTTTTTAAATAAATTCCATTCTCTATTATAAAGGCAATCTATTCCGCCATTTATATTCATCCAAGATTAAATTACTTTCAAATTAAAGCTAATGTTAGTAGAGGGATAAGATAGAGAGAAAAGAAAGGCAAGATATTTAAATTGATGAATTCGGAGAGAGAAGGTGACAAAATGGATCTCTGCGAGATTACGAAAGTACTTATTAGCAGCTACTCAAATTGAAAATAAATAATAAATTTGCAAATATTAAATCTTTACTTCAAATGAACCGAAGTCTTAATACCTAATTTTCAGTTTACTAAGGGCAAGACGTAAGTTAGCCACTCTTAAGTCAACCCTTTAATCTCATCTTTAAAATAAACAAACTGACATTTAAAAAAAAGCACATAATCAATTTAAAACAACAAGAAATGTGAAATAAATGCCACATTTGCTAATAAATTAGATTTAAAATTGGTTATCTTTTTGGTTCTTATCCTCATTTTCAGCCCTACAACGATCGATCAGGCTATGGGCGACCTTCAGCAGCTGAAGTCCTTAATGTCAGTCCAGGCCTTGTCAATCCTACACCTCCAACTGGCTAAATATTAATTTACTTTTAGTAAAAATGGCGCAAAGATTCGAGGAAATTCATCACAACTCAAATCTCAGTCTATGTTAGGCGCACATTAGTTCGCTCCTCACTCTCTTCATGGAGGACCCTCTGCTTTCGGTAAGCTTTCCACTATATTACTATAGTGTTATAGTGGATTATATACTTGATAATAAATTATATTATAAATTTAATAAAATAAATCAATAGATCATTGACTGTATCATACTTAATTAAATAAAAACATTATAAAGAGTATTAAATTTATATAGATTACATCCTTTTTTTATTGACTGATCAGCTCGACTTAAAAAGCGATACAAATTTTGACTCTATAACTAGAAAGCTTCGGATTGAAAGAAAAATCAGAGTTTTCAACTGTCACATATTATAAAATCCCCATCAATAATTTTACCAAATGCTTATTCTTTTAAAATCTTTACTATAATCCATTTTTTAGGGAGAATTGATGCAAGAATGTCTAGAAATTCCCAACAATTGAGTTAGCAAAACAATGGACCTGCCAATTTTTACCAAGGCTTTTCAACACATGATCCACCAGCTAGCTCACATCTCTTGGCTTCTTCTCGTGATAGTTCTTCAGCTAATCTTTTACTTTTAAATTAAAGATGAGCTATGCTTTCCTCTGGAAGAGCTAAAATGCAAAGCGGATCCAAGCTACAAAGCTAGTCCCGCATCCCAGAAACTCTCAAGAATGGATTCGGTTTTTGGCAAAAGGATCAGACCTTTGGATCAAGTTCCGTCAGGCCATCGTAATCTTACTCCAATTCTCAAACCGCCCATTTCATTTCTCAACAACCTGTTTAAGGATTCAGACCTAACAAGAATCCTTCACCCTTGAGCAATCAGGGCAACTTCAGGCCCCTAATCTTAGAACACCCTGAAGACTTTGGATATAAGTAGTAGAATGCTCATCGCCAATCTGATATTCGCTCTCAAGCCCAGACTGAGTAGAATCTACATTATAATGGGCTAAGTTCACGCAGATACTAGGAAGACATGTCTAGGACTCAGAGAGGTAACGAACTTCTAGAGCTAAGCTAGTTTTATCTGGCAAAAGTTGATGCTGCCAATGAAGCCATGTTTAAGCAATCTGAGCATCTCAAAAAAGTGCTTAACTTTATAGATTTTCGAGATTATGATTTGTAAACTTGGTTGAGGAGTAGCATGCTTTCATGGGCATCTTCCTAAAGTTCTGCAAGAAGATTGATGATCACGCTCTCAACACAAGCACTCAGGAGCAATCTCCAAGAGTCCTCTCATCCTTAAACTAAGAATGCACACCAACTAACACAGCTCAAACTCAGGCAGCTCCTCAAGCCTAGGATAAAGGACTTAACCTTCCTAAGCAGAAATAGGCTCCTACCCTCTACCACTTTATGAGGAATGAGCTAATTAACTTTATGGCTGAGGATGCAGTCCAAGCTGTGAACCTTCCAAAAGAGGGCCCTTAAAGTATTTACGACAGGATTGAGAAGTTTTCTGATCAAGAGCGATGTCTTTGAAGAATTGAGATGCAACTCTTCCCTTCTATAAAGCCTCAATAGGCTCATCTTAACTATTCTAGCTCAGTAGAGAATTCTTCCTATGGAAAGTAGATTCCTCAGTATATTGAAAATGGAGGAAATCTGGTTGATGGAGGGATATAACCTTACAGAAACAGAAGATCAAAGTAACTTTTTAATATGTAAAAATAAATTAAGAAGAGGTTTGAGAGAACCACAAATGAATCTTTAGGCACAGAGATAGTTTGAGAAGACTTAGAGGAACTTCTAAAATT
Organism: Tetmemena sp. SeJ-2015; assembly: GCA_027382625.1. Taxonomy (NCBI): domain Eukaryota; phylum Ciliophora; class Spirotrichea; order Sporadotrichida; family Oxytrichidae; genus Tetmemena; species Tetmemena sp. SeJ-2015. The sequence continues at coordinate 23,674 of JAJKFJ010020927.1, forward strand.
GAAAATACTTAAGATAAGTATTATTTCATACAAATTATGGATAGATGTCCATCAAGAAGTTCAACGAAGGGAAATTGGCTCTCCCTAACAGACTTTGCTCTCTATCAAGCCTCTAGATTAAACTCCAAACTAAACAGACCGCAAGTAGACATTTCTCATTGATGATGAGGAAATTGTGCAAGTGGATATGTCATCTGGGACTTTCTAGTAAATTATATTTTCAACTCTCACGCTTAGAATGCTCCCCCGGAGGAGCACTTTATCAATATCTCTTCAGAGACAAAGCAAAAGCTTCAAAAGTAAATTCCAGCAACTCACCACCCTTCCTTACAGCAACTCAAATCAAAGACCACAGAGTCGCTATACCTATGAATGACAGATAAGCTGATATGAAAAAGCAGCAGATTTCATATCAGGACTATCTCAATCATGTCAATATGCTTCAACAGAGCTAGCAAGCCAATCATTAAATGCCTGAAAATCAATATCTTGAGTAAGCTTCTTGCACTGAAAGTGACAACTACTCAAGTCTGCCAGCTGCTAAACCTATAACTGAGCCTCTATCTGAGGAGTAAATCTAACATAGAGTTAGCAAAGGTATCGTAATAATATCACAAGACCTGCCTTCAGATTACGAAAACCTGGAGCATGAGATTCCAGATTCCCTATAAATTTCAGAGGGTGGGAACAGTGGCGACGGTGAAGAATCCTCGGGTAGAAATAGCCGTCAAGGCCCTTTTAGGGGATAAAGATACTCAAGATAGCCACCCAATAGCAGAGATCTTAATGGAGCTAATAATTTGAGAAGAGGAAATACAGGCAGAGGTTTTTAAGAAAGAGAACATCTTTCAAATTCGAATTACACAAAGCAAAGTATGAGCAGCAGAGCAAGCCGAATGACCAAGTAAGAAATGAGTGTACAGAGAGGCAAATAAATTGAGAGGGAATCAGTCCGAAAATCCTTAGGCCAATAGTTCATGAGAGTGGAAACTGAGGACTATGACTAAGTGGATGAGGATTGCATGGAAACTGAGGAAATGGAAAGATGCGAAGGTGAAGAAGATCAGTATATGCATCAAGAGAACGAGGATGACATTATTCAATCGGAGCCTGAATCATTTTTACTTAAAGCTGTTCTTTTATCTTATAAACTTTTGAATACGGCCTTGAATATGAGGATGACCCTGATGACGAAAATTTTTCTCTCTCCAAACCCAAGTATGTTGCTAAAACTAGCTCAAAAAGATAGACTAAAGCTCCTACGATCAAAGATCTTCCAATTAGCTAGATTAGTCAACATGCAGCCAAAATATCTTCAAAATCTGGCATTAATTCCAAATATCCTCAGGCCTCAGTATATATTTAGATATAAAAATATAATTTTGCCTTAAAATCTAAGAAAGGCTTGAAAGGAAAGTCTAAATTAACTAAGACTATCTCAAAGAAGAAGCTAAGACACAAAGGGAAGATCCTTAATCTCAGTTCCTCAGGGAAATTTGGAAAGGCTTCAAACTCTGACAAGCAAAGGTTCTTTTGCTTTAAATGCAACGAGGAGTTTCCTTCTGGATGGGCTCTCGGAGGACATGCAAGCAGAGTTCATCCTGGCTAAAGCGAGCCTTACAGGAGAAAGATTTAAAGAAGAGAAGAGCGTGGATTTGAGCGTCATTTACTAGACATGGCCAAAGCTAAGCATGCTATTTAGTTTGGTCCAGATGCAGAGATCAACAGAGTCAAGATTAGGAAGTACAAGAAAGAGTTCAAGAGAGCTATCTAGAGAGGAGAGATTAAAATTGACCCAAGAGTTCCTATCCCTCAAGCTTTATTGGCTCACTCAAGCGCAGGTCAAAAGTAATTTATTAACGGAAGTTCTGGAGGAATCAGTCGCAATGGAAGTGGTGCCAACAAAACTTTGAATGTTATGCAAGGGCTTAAAATCAAAGTACAGCAGGAGTGAATTTCAATGGACCCAAATAGTATCTTTTTACCACTAAAATTTCTTTACTCACTCTGTGTTGCCTTTAGGAGTTTAAATATATTGCAAAGAGTGAAGATTATCTAATTTAAATCCTATAGCCATTTACATAGTTTCCTTAAATACTTTAAACATTATCGTTTTTATGTCTCCTATTTTTCCTTCTTTAGAAGATCAAGATGCTATCAATCAAATTAAGAAAGTAAGTTAAGACCTACTTAGTAAGATCTTTATAGGAAACTTTGGAGTAGTACATTTCTTTGTTCGACCTCAAGCGTCTCGAGTCTTATTCCAAGAATCTGGTAGATTTCCACTTGATTATGGACTTAGTGCCAACTCTAGCTAAGCTCTATTTCACCAGAGGCAGCTCTCTGTCTGGAGCTGGCCCAAGTGTGCTCCCTAAAACGGCTGTGAATCTATCTTATACTTAGTCTGCTATTCTCCTCGGAATGGGCCTGCAACACAAAAGCGTAGAAGATTTACTAATAGACCTCAACCTTCAGGCCAATCAAATGCTCCCTCTATTCAACAAAGGCATCAGGAAATTCACTCGTGTATTTAGAGAAGTTTTCGAAAGAGAAATTGCTAAGTAGGTTGATCAAGAGACCAGAGAAAGTCAATCTAAACTCAAGAAAAGTCTGCAAATGAACTATTATACAAGAAAAATAAGTTTTAATTATAGCTTGATACCCTATTTTCATAATAAGAGTAGATTAAGCAAGGACTGAGGGAAGAATTGGATGAGACCGAACATCAGTTGACTAAGAAAATGAGATAAGAGAAGGAGGAGTTCTTGAAAAAGTTCAAGAAACACGAAATTACAGACCATGCTGATGAAGACTTTAACAAAGCTACTCATGGCAAGGATGCAACTAAACTTAATGTTGTCAGTGTTGAGAAAAGTCAAAAGAAGAAGAGAGATAGCGATGATGACACAGAATAGTTAGAGAGCAAAGTTAATAAAGACAAAAAACATAAGAGATCCAAGCATTGATGTCTCTCTCTTGGCTAGCAAGCCCATAATTAATTCTTATCTTTACTTAATATTTCTTCTAATGGATATTTATTTCTAAGAATTTAGATTAAACGAATTTTTTTAAATTAGGAGAGACAATCTTTTCAATTTGCTAGTTGCGCTAAGAAGTTGTCCACTGGATTTTCTGTTTTATGTATTCTAACGATTCCATACAGATATTCATATTACTGAGTTTCAGGCATTTACTTATACTTCTCAACATCAATAATAACTACTTTCTGGTCTGGCAATTTTGTCTTCAAATGCTTGAATTTAAGAGCATAGAGACCTAAGAGGCTTCCATTTCTGGAGTTTTGAATTTCTGAGTCCTGTAGAAGCAAGATTCTCTAAAAAAGAAGTTACACTAAAACTTCAACTTACATTTTAGTCGAGCAACTTGAAGTCAACTCTATAGGATTTGGCTGCTTTAACATTTTCTTGGAAAGTGCAGCGCAATTTCAGTAGTTTCTTGGCGATATCTTTTTAGACATCAGAGTGGTTGTTTCTGTCAAACTGGGAAAAGTCATGCTCACACTGCTCTCTCACATTGAGTGGGATTATGTTCTTGAATTCTCGTGGCTATCAATAATTAAGAGATTTAAGAAGGGCTTACCCATTTCTTAGAAGCAACCATGTGGTTACAGTGAATAACTAGCTCATGCACCATAAGTCTTTCCTCTTTAGAGAGAGGAGTTTCTCTCTAGAAGTTATGAAGTCTCTCGAACATTTTAGTCGCAAGGGGATTTGGGATGACTTCATCATCAGCAGTGATTATGCTCCATGTCATTTTAATAATATCTTCATCACTGATAGACTTGTAATTGTCTTTAAGTAAGATCAGGTAGTTTAAGTAGAATTGAGTTTGAGAATCGGCGGAGATAAATCCTTCCTTTACCATGAGGAAAAGAAGTTTTGTGTAGGAATAGAAATGCTTCTGCAGGTAATCTTTATTAAATATACCTTTGGAGGTACACTGCTCGAGGTATCTGTGGAAGACATAAAGGTCAGAATTTTGATGAGCTGCTATCAACTAGATCAAAGGTTCAAGCTGGTCTAATTCAAATCTCTTGATATCGATGGCCTTTTCTCTTAATTTTTGAAGTAAGCCAGAGACGTACTTCTATCTTTGCTGATCGTCCTCTAAGGTATCAATAACTCTTAAGAGGTAGCTTGGAGAAGTCTTTTCAATTCTTTAGATCTGAATTCTAAGGTAGGCATCAAAGAAGGGGGAAGTAGTAAGCTCAGTGTACTTTTCCTTTTGAAGATAAGCAGCAAGCTCTTTTACTAATTTCGCAGTCTAGAAGAGCTCAGCTCCATGGATTTTTACATCCTTATGGCGAATGTACTCGACTTGCTTGTCCAAGAATATTTGAGGCAATTCTGAAATAATATTTCAGATGAATGAGAATTTATGATGCTAAAATTGAAAAGTTTTGCTTGGGGAATAGATTCATCAATTTACTGATGCAAGAAAGTACGCGATAAGAAAGAATCTGATTCATAGTGCCATTTTAAGCAAGTCTTTGCAATTGATTGAGAAGCTTATCATACAACTCAGGCTTCTCAGTGTATTAAATAGACACCAAGTTCTCAAGGATGAGAGTGGCTGATGCCTTGTTGAGATTAGAGAGATTATGCATTTGGTTTAGCTCGTGGAGCAAAGATCTAGGCACGTAGTTTTGAGCAAGGAATCCTGATATCATACCAGCTATATCTGAGGAGAGAATTCGAGAGAAGTGCTCAACTGCCTTTTACTCGAAATGGAAATAGTGCTAGGGCTTAACTTCTGTCTTTTCAAATACAGTGTCTTGTAATACTTTGAGGATTGGGAGAATGCAATTCAAGGGAACTTCCTTGGCATTTTCGATCAAGTGAGAAAGAAGAATTCTATGAAGACTAGCTGCTGCCTCTGGGGTGTTTGTAGCAGGGTCCCCATACTTGGCCTTATATTCTGCCTTTTCATTTTCAGAGAGAGTAGAGAACTTAGTCTGTGCAAGGACAGTCTAGTTGACTTTGTAGAGGAGGAAAGAGTAATGGATCAAGTTAAATTGCTTTTAGTTGAGATTGTAATAGCTGAAGAGTTACTGCACATTGTGGAATTCATTCATGATGCTATTTACATGCTAGTCGTTGCCATAGTTCTACTTAGCTATGTTAGCTGGTCTGTTTTAAATAAACTCTAGCTGTGAGATAAACTAAGTAATTTGGTAGATCAATAGCAATCATATTAAAGAATAGTTTATCATCTTCTTGTGGTTTGGATGAGCTTTAGTTTGATTGATACGATGAGCTGAAGGTTCTTGCTTGTTGTTGCTGTAAACTTAAGAACTAACTGTAGGCCTACTAATTCATCAGAGAGCTTGAGTTGAAATTCATTTGCGTAAGCATGAGTGAAGTGCGTTAAAGATGGGGGAGTCTTCTTGATGCTGAGAGGACAAAGAGACTTTTGGCTAAGCTGCTTGTCTGCTTCATTTTTATTGTTTGATAATTTATATTATAATACAAGATTTGGCTCACTCTTTTCTAATTAGTGGTTCTTTAATTCTTACATTCCACTTTCCAGTCCTCTGGTAAAGATTAAGAAGTATTGAGGTGCAAGAGCTATAATAATAATTACAACAAATTAGTAGCTATAGTAATGGTTGACTCAGTCCCCAAAGCAGAAGAGCAAAAGCAACTCTGTCATGAATCTTTATAGCGAATATGTTTATATTAACTCATAAAGGGAGTTCTCTCAGTCGAGAGCAAGAATGTGGTAGTAGACCTCACTTCAAAGAAGGTGAGTTGGACTGATCTTGGAGTTCCTCAGCACTTGATTGACTACGGTTTGACTTCCATGCGCTATGCAAAGCCTTCAATGATTCAAGTGCATGCCATCGACAAAATATCTAAGGCTCCCAACGAAAACTTCCTCTTCTAAGCAGGCAATCTTTTTATCAATCCATAATATGATAGGTAGATTATATGGCTTACTAAATGGCAACGGAAAGACTGGAGCCTTTGGAATTCCCGCCCTGATGAGAGTGGACCCTAAGAATCCTGACATCCAAGTTTTGATCCTGGCAACTAGCAGAGAGCTGATTCGCCAGACTATGCAAGTTCTGCAGCAGCTCTCAATTGTATATAGGCTTTTAGTGTTCCTTAATTTAATCGGCATGGACATCAAGATCGAATTCGGAGAAGGTTCTTTAGTGAAGCCATGCCACATCCTTGTGACAACCCCTAACTACTTTTAAATTGAGCTATTATTTGAAATTACTTACTTTTCGAACAAGCTAGGTGGCAGGTAGAGCGTCATCAACTTGATTTAAATTATGCATACATGCTAATATGATAATATATTGAAGAGTCTGAAGATGGTGGTGTTTGACGAAGCAGATGAAATTGTGAAGCAAGAGAGCAACCGCCAAGTGCTCTAGATGCTGAAAGATAAGGAAATCTCAAGAGTAGGAGCTAATCCTCAGTATCTCATGTTCTCAGCCACCTATAGCGAGGAAAATATTCAGGAGTTTTAGAAACTAGTGGGCAACTTCAAGTCTTTCACAGTTCAGAATAAAGCACTTAACCTCAAAGGAGTTAAGCAGTACTATATCCTCCTCAGTATTTTATAAAAACTAGAAATAAATTAGTAATGCAGAGCATATCGAACTGAAAAGTTATTTTTATTAGCGATTCCAGTTCATTGAGCAATTCTACCAGCAGATGACTGTTTGCGGCATGATTTTCACAAACACTAAAAAGACTGCTCAGTACATTTAAGATAGTCTCCGCAGAAACAATTACAAAGCTGAGATTATCATCGGAGGCCTACCTTTCGAAGAAAGAGACAGCATCATTGACAGCTTTAGGATTCTTATAAATTCATCATCCACTTTGCCCATCATTATTTGGAAGTAGGAGATCAATTCATTATAAGATTTCATAAACCAATATACTATCCTATTTTAATAAATGCTCTGATCTGCACAAATGTGCTAGCGAGAGGCATAGATGTTCCAGAAGTAGATATCGTCATCAACTTATTTTAATTAATTTCAATAAATAGGGTTTATATAAGCACGACTTCGATGTTCCTATCACAGAGAACGAGGGTTGGAGAGAGCCAGACTACGCTAACTACTTGCATAGAGTCGGTAGAACCGGTCGCTTTGGCACAGATGGTCTAGGAATAACTTTTGTTAGCCCGGAGGTTGACATTGATCTAGACCTCAGCTTCATTCAGAAAATTGAAAAGTTCTACAGCTCTGAAATTAAGGAGGTCAAAACTTTCGATGATTTCATTCAGATCTATAGAGAGATGAGGTGCAAGACTGGTGAGGACACTGTTTGATAAAACTATTGAAGGATTAATAAATAGAGTAAAGCAATTGAATTCATAATTAATATTTAGTTTTAATGTTAAGTATCCAGACTAAAAAGGTTAAGGCATAATATTAATACTGATCAAAACTGTACATTATTCATTAGAAGGGTAAAGAACCACCTCCAGTTTGGTCATTTAGAATCTGGGAATCGTTTCCACTTTTTTATTAGAATGATGAAGTTTGGTTCACATCTAGGTCTGCAAGCTTTAATGGCAGTCCCTTCTCTTCTAAGTTAAATTTAAGAAAAATCTCTTATAAACTTAAGTTTCTATTGTTCTCCTGAATTGCTTGAAGAGTTAGCCTTTCTGCAAGATAAATATGAAATCAATAACTTTTTCAAGGTATTCCAAGTATTATTTCATTGAAGAGAGCAAACTCATCCTTGCAACTTTAACTTTATCTTGGAAGAGACTATTGACCAAGAGACTAGGGCCTGAGCTTCCATAGTTAAACTCTGAGAAAAAATAGACTAAACTTTTCTCAGACTAGCTTGAGCTACTCTTTCTCGCAGGATCAATAGGCACACAAACGAATGCTTCCTTTATGTTGGAAAGCTGCTTTCCTGATGAAGACCCTGAAGAAGGAGAGAGGCTTTTTCTGAGAATATAGAAATACCCATTCTCATCAGTTCCCCAATAAGTAACCATTTTGGCAGACCTTGTGGAGATGAACTGGCGAGTTAGAAAATCAGCAGGTAAATCAAGAGTCTCATCAGTTGTTAAAACATGCTTCTCATCATCGCGGCTTATTTCTCTTGAATCTACTGTCATAAAATCGAAAGAATCGTAATGAGAATCTCTATAACAATTCAGAATGCTTTCACCGACAGTAATGCTATCTCCAGGTGCTAGAATTCGAGATCGAAGCATTTGATATCTTGTTTTCAGGCTTACAACTGAAGATGAAGCTTTCAAGTTTATTATTTAAAGGATGAGTCCAACATAAAAGTAGTCTAAATGGAAACCAATCCAATTTCTCAAGATGTAGAAAACTCCAAATAGCATCACAAGTTATTGAACCTATTTTTTCAGTATTTTCTTATCGATATGCACACTATTAGATCTCGGTTTTTATGCCCAAATAGTCAAACCATTTTCTATTTTAACAGTTTGCCATTCAGTGGTTGGAGATTTCTCGCTTAGTTCATCAGCTACTTATTTTTAAATTTGCTTTAGGAATTCACTTTAGTCCTACGTCATAGATCCTAGGTCTATTTCATGATCAGGATGAGCTTGCTTGTAAGTTCTTCTCTTAGGAATTAAGGAAATCTTCTTCCTGAACTTTTGCCCACTTTGAATTCTTTCATCTCCATAGTCATTAACATTATTTGCCTCTTATTCTCCAGAGACAGGAGTGAATTTATTTGGCGACCCTCTGCCTATTCTCAAAGGCTAATCTGGCGAACCTCCTTGATTAAATATTGCACTAAGAGATCCACCAACCATAGCTCGCGTATGATTTGCAGCTCCCGTACCTTAAGCAGAGCTTTAAAAATGATTATTAGCCGCTTGAGCTATGGTTTACCTCCTAAACTCTTCTATTTCAAAGAAATTTTTGTCATCCTGAAACATCGAGCTCTCATCAAACTTTTCATCTTATAGATGCTTTTACCATTGAGCGGCTACTACTTAAGAAGCCGCATGATAGCTCTTTCTATCCTTGCCTATTGATACTCTCTCTAGAGGATTGTGGCCATTGCTTTACTAAATGACGTTAATTGAACTAGTGGGTGCGCTGACTGGCTTAGCTTCTAATTATGAAGGAGAGTTGCCCTTCTCGTTGGAAGGAAGCTGAGTGAAAATGTGTTTATGCTTGAGGGTTGCTTCTATAATAGCATCTCTCCATTCAATCGCTTCCTCTACAGTGTCGAAAGAAAGGAAGTAAGTCTTGCCGTTTGGTGGAGCAGTTTGAATGGAGAAAGAGTTATCCCTTTCTTTTACCAAGGTAATGTTACTAATCAGCGCATCAGTGAGTGAAACAGAACCATTCGCTTTTACTTCTTCCTCACTCTGGTAATAAGTTAGATCTTAATTTGTCTCTAAATAGGGGTTTTAAAGTGTTAATAGATCTACCATCAAGCACGAAAAAGCGCAAGTTCCATCCGTAATTGATAGGACCTTCTCCTAACTTGTAAAAAGTACCTGACTTCAGCATTTTCTAATTTTTCTTTAAATTTTAAATTACCAAGCATATAGGTTTATTTAGCTGATGAGATGATATAATGAGCTAGTAAAATTTTATAATGTATAGCTTATTTATGATCATAATTTATCATCACTTATTCTTTCATAGAATAACATGTATGGATTCCTTTCCATTAAGTCTCTCTAGTTTATTATCTATGTATTTGAATCGTCGCATAGCAACCACTTTTCCTCATGCCTTTTGTTCTACAGAATTTCAGAAGACTAATTTGAAGGAAACAATTTCCTGTAGGAAACGTAATGCCCACAGTTTGCTTATCCGAAATGCTCAATAAGTCCACAAAGTCTGTATTTTCTATTGAATTCGCAACCCCGTTGATTGAGTTAGTTCTATATTTTTGTAAAAGAAAAATTTGATTACTATTTTTGAGAGGTCTAATACCTCAGGAAAAGACACCTTCTCTCTGTTTAAAAGCACTTGTCCTGTTACTGAAAATACTACCCTCTTATAAAAGTGATGTCACAATAAAATATAATTCTAATACTCTTGATATGAAGACATAGAATTTTCTAAATTGATTAGAGGATATATAAATATTACTGGAGGATTAGTGATTGAGAACTTCTTTGAAATTGTTGTTTGTATTTTATTCATTCCTAAGCAGACAGGATTTTTAGTCTTCTGTTTGAATTCTTTCCATTCCTTCACTATGAAAAATTAGTTGTGAATATAATTCTCTTACTGAATAGATCCTCATCTAAATCTGGTAATTTAAGGATTCTCCTCAATTTTTCGAGCACCTCTTCTATTTGTTAGTCACTCCACTCACTTCTCGAATCTTCATATAATGAATTAAAAACATAAATTTTCTCCTTCTTAATCTTAAACTCTCTGTGTGGCTATGTTATTCCTTTTGTTTCTAAGATTTTCACTCTCCGTGCTTATATAAGTTCTCAAACTGCACTTCATGCATGTGAAGTTCTAGACTTACTCACTCGTGAAGTACTAATTTAGCGATTAGTAAATGTCTTTTTAGACTTCCACATTTAAATCATATAATATTTCCCACCTGTGTAGCTCCTAAGAAGTTTCAGTTTCTCCTGCTCCTCCACATCTCAAGCATTTTATGGTGCTCAAATAAACTCCTGCAAAGGGATTCATCCCTATCAATTTATTAGTCTGCAGGTCTCTAAACTAAAGCAGGCCTTTTAAGAGTCTGCAGGAGAAGAAATCCTTCTCTAGTTTAATTTCCTCTCTTTGCACTTCTGACAAAGACTAATTGAAAGCAATAGAAATTGAATTTAATTAAAAAGAGCCCTCATAATTCGATTCTTATATGTTTGCAAGCTCTACTTAGTTATCCTAAAATGCATTATGCTTGTTATTTTGAGATGGCTTATTGAAGCTGATCTTCAAATGTGAGTTATTGTTAAGCTCCTCGCTACTATTGATGTCTTCAGATTCATTCATAAAATTTGCAAATCTTTTGCTGCTTTTAGAATAAGCTGAAGAAGCTGTACTCAGGATTTCAGGCGATGCGAGTCCGTAATCTCTCGTATTCATTCTCAAAAATTAAGCATCATCATAAATGCATGGTATTTAAACTAAGATTAAATTAAGCAGTGATTTTTGTGAGTTTATCCTGCAAGAGTACTAGTAATTCGTGAGAGTCTTGCTAATCAAGGGAGTTTATTTCATTAGAATCCTCACATATCATTGAGAAAAATGAAGTCACATCAATGTCTTTGTTTCTAAAAGATAAATAATTATTTAGAACCTGAAATTAAAGAAAACAATTTGATTTAGCTAAATAAGATGTCTTCATATATTATTTCATGCTAATTTAGGCTATAACTCATAGTTTTTAATTATAAAATTCTTATGATGAGAAAAAAATTTAATTTTCTTGTAAATGTCATCCTGTTTCTTAAATTAGCTTTCCTCTTCATAAGTAGTATTAGGTAATAGATTTTAACGATAATTAAATAAAGAAAGGAAATTTAATTAAAAGACTAAACGTCTAGATGTAGGGGATATTCTTCAATCTCACTTTATATAATACCTTAAAATAGATATATTTGCATAATAAATAATTTCCCTGATTTATCTTGAGTAGAATATCGATAAGTTTGATGACGATGATAGAATCAGTCTCAGTGAGAATAAGCCCTACGTGTTTCCAAACTTTATTCACGTATTCCATAAAGAGAGAAGAGCCTGCCAGTACTTATAGCAACGAATTCATGTAGCAAGTATTGCCCAAGTTTGGGAGGCCAAAGTGGTCGTAGTATTTTCTTATTGAGCAAGTCTACAGCTTCACTAGATCTTCAACTTCATTCGAAAATACTCCCTCTAAGCCTGGATAGAAGTACTGGTAGTCGGAGTATTTTTGCCATTGGGATTCTTTTTCTTCTTCAAATTTCTCCCTCTCTAATTGCTTTCTCTTTGAGGCACGTATGTAGAGCACCAGTCCCATCATTAAAAAAATTATATAATTAATCAAACCAGAGACTACAACTCCAGCTCCAGTTATAAAGACAAACTTTTAGTCTTTAATCAGACCTTATAAATAATTTGTGCTAATAGTTGAATTGATTTGCTTGTCCATGTTTATAAAATTATAAATTAATCAGAGCCAAACGAGTAGTATAAGAATTAGTATTAAAACTTCCAAATATTTATCAATTACTCCAACAATGAAATTAAAAATAATTTATTTGATTAAAAGGGGAAAAAAATTCTAATTTAAAATGTAAGCTTTGATAAGATTAATTAAAGATATTATAAAGAAAAAGAGCATTTATTAAATTACTCTTAAATTGTAAATATACAGTTTTAATTTAGGATGAATTATAGTTTTTGCAATAATTATTGTAGATTAAATAACTTTGATCACACATCTTATTCAGTTTCTCTGCCTATAATTTCCAAATTTACTCTCTAAGCTTTAAACCTTATTAAAAATGAATGAATGAGCAATAATTTTAATTATCCTTGTAGCATTTTTGTAATAGTCTATGTGAGTAATTTGGAAGAAGTTGCTTTTTCTTTGCTTATTTTGTTTCTTATTGTCTTTTGACTTGTCAATCCAGTCTTCTCCCTACTTGAATCTAAGAGTTTTCTTTTCCTGCTCCTCCCTTTCCCTCTACTTCTGTCTTGCCTTGTTTCCAGCTGCCACAAGTGGTCTTAACTCGTCTATCACATCTTCAAGAAAGATTTCATCTGCACCTTCCCTAATGTCTGTGAATTGCACATACCCTCTTGTCTGCTCGCTCTTATACACCTATTAACAAACTGTAAAATTCTTATACACAAAGACATCGCCAAACTTGCTGAAAATCTGAGCAAGTTCATCCATAGTAGACTCTGGCAAGAATTCGATGTATAGTGTGTACTCATTCTACATCTACTCGAATCTCTATTCCTCTGGGCTCAGGATCTTCTTATCTGACTTCTTTTTGGTGTTGTTATTTAGAGCACCTCTGCAATCCAAATCGAAGTAGCGAGGGATGTCCTTATTCATCATTACCTTATTCAGACAGTGCTTCAAATCATCGTAGTGAATCTAGGCGTTTTAAACCATTGAGTAGTGCCTCACTCGTTTTTGGGGTTTCGGAGATGCGCAGCCCTTAGTTGAAAGGTATAAGAACTCGTCTGAATCCTTTCTTCTCTGCTTCTTTGTATATCACATTCAAAATTATAAAGAGGATTATATCACAAATTATACGCTTTTAGATAAGGATATACGATAAATCTTCCATAGCAATTCTTGATCATCTTTATAGAAAGAAGATTTATTTTACTCTGGTATTTAACATAAGTAATTTCTATATCCTATTTCTAAAATATAAATTGATATGTGTAATAGAGGATTTAGCAGCAGATTTCTTGCCTTCCTTTACACTTTAGCATTCGTCTGACTCATACAGATCTTCCAGTTGAATATGAATGCTGCTCGACCTACTAACTGCTGACTTCTTGCCGCTTTCCTTCCCTTTTGAAATTCTGCTTTCATAGGAAGTTCCTCTTGAACATTTCTTCACAGGGGTCACTGATCCTCTTATAGATCGAGACTTTCCTGCTCTAAAATCTTCCTCTTTTTGAGATCAAATACTTATTTTAATACAAAAATTAAAAAAGATAATCGAAAAATACCAAAATTTACATTTTAGCATTTATTTGAACTTAAAAATTTATTATGAAAAAATCTGAGAATTTATTCAACAAAATATTATAATTTAGTACCACAATTATTCTAATCCAAAATATGTAGATGCTAATAGTTTTTTTTTAAGAAGATAATTTTCCACTATTTTTATTTAAGGAGATAGTTTGACTTCTTCTGAATTGGTGAGTATTTTTCCAATCTCAATATACTTGGAAAGAGCTATGAAGCAATGGCCAGTCATATAAGCATCAAATGAAGCATTATGCAGTTTCAAGCTATTAAGTTTGTCGGAGTCTTCCTCGTCTTGAAAGTTTCCAAATTCAGGATCCTCATTTGTGTCGAATTTTATCTCAACGTTGTTTTTGAAAGATTTTTCATGATAGCATTTCTAGAACACATTATAGCTGTTAACTTATTTCAAATTTGAAATCATGATATATCTTTTTTATCATTTAATTTAAATATGAAAGCATCTCTAAATATAGTCTTTTCTATGATTAAAGAGATCCAAATTAAAATCAAGTAGACATTTTGAATTAAAATAAAAAGCTCTTATTACTTTAAAATAACTTTTTTTCTCAAATCATTTGCCATAATTAAGCTATTCACTTGCAATATTGAGCTCAATCTTCTTTAAGCATCCAGTTGCAAGTGCTAAAGTCTTGGTATCATAAGTTTAAGGTGCAACTAGGTACCAAACTTTTGCGAAGTCTTCAAAATTATTAGGCAACTGAGAGTAGAACTACTGCACTATAAACAGCATGTCAAACATCATGTTGTGGCCGACGATTGGTTTCTTAGATTCTTGCTCAAATATGAGTTCAAATATTCTTGACATTCCCTTCTCATCCTCTACCATTTAATCTATCTCATCTACTATTTACGATTCAGGTTTAGGCACTTCATCGCTATCATTCATTTAAACTAAAGCAGCATGTAATCAATCATATTGAGAGAACTGTTGCGTATCTGTGTACTAAGAGAGATTCATCTATTCATCCTGTGGCTATCCATTTTCGCCTTGAGGCACCTTTTCCTCCTCATCCTCTTCAAAAATATTGATTCTCTCCTTCTGCTTTTCAACTTTGGATGGGTGAACAGTTGCTCCCCCATTTTTATTGCTCATCTGCTGCAGTCCTTGGCACTATCTCTTCTAGTTCTATCTCTTCAATTCCTCTAGATCTTCATCTTAGAATCCTAGGACCAGGCAGATGTCATCTTGCTGAGTGTTTTGAGTGTTGTGCACTGAAAAGTTTCCTTTGAGGAAGTTCTTTTGCATAAAGAACTTGGACTTGCGGAAGACCACTTCTGAGCTATATCGCTCGATGTCGATGAAGACATTCTTCTTATAGTAAATCTTATTCACTCGCCTACAAAATAATGAATACTATTAAAGGTATGAGATACTTTTATAGAGCTTTTCTGAGACCGTAAGAGTCAACTTTCTCAGTCATTCTGTTTCCAGAGTTAGAATCGTACACCCATGTCTCCAATTTTTAAAGACAAAACTCTAGTATTCTAGAAATGCATGTTTGAGTTGTGAAAAAGCATTTTCAATATATCTATGTACTCTGTGGGAAATTAATCAAAAATCTTCCCATTTGTTTTGTTGAATAAAATCTTGAAATAGGTTGATTATCATGAAAACGCTAACAAGTAAGCTTGAAAATAATAATTAATTCGAGATAAATAATTGTATCTCAATTTTTTATTTTAAATTTCTCAATATTTTACTGTTCCTTTCACAGAGTTAGCTTATATATCTATTGCTTTTCCTTGTATATAGAAATATAGCAGAATAAATATTTTATTTTTATTGTCTTTCTAACAACTTCCTCACACTTTTTACGGATAGAGTTATCGAATAGTTGCCAAAAAGTCTAACATATATTACCAACTGAAACTATTACATACCAGACCTTGATTGAAGAGCTTGTTGAAGTCAAAACTGTTCTTTGCTAGGAAGTTCATCGCTGATTACTAACAAAGAGAGGATGCAACAACAGCAATTAAAATCCATTAGACTCATTCTAGTGGATTGAATGCAAATTGAAGTATAATTTATTTTATTTAAACAAGGTAAAATTCAAGGGTGCTATCTCATCATTCCGTTTATTGCTTAATAACTTTGGTTGAGAATTAATGTGATAGTGCACGAATTATCTATATTTGTTCTTCTGGTTGCACTCAACCAACCAAGTCTCTACCCTTTATAGTATTGAATCGTGAGCTTATCTCTCATTAACTAAGTCAAAAATGAATGATCCTTAGTCTTTAGGTTGCTGCTCATTTGCTGCCTTTAACGATCATAAACAGGAAGAACACTGCAGCTGCCTATAAATTAACATTAAGAATTTTAACTCTACGTTTTTTTTCCTTTCTCTCTTTCACTCGCACTTTTTTTAGGAGTTTTAGAAGTTAATGAGAGTGTGAGTGAATTAAATTAGACTTAGTATCTTACCCTGATGAAGATGTTTAGCACTGAGAGAATCATGGTGAAGGTTCTGATTCCATCGAAAGCTTTCCAAGTCTTTTCATGATGAAGAGGTTTACCAGCCCACACGTTGCTCATAGTTATGCACCAGATTATGTCAAATATGATCAGTGCTGCATTAATCAATAGATATTAAAATTACAAAGCTTCAATTTTATAGAAGCTTTAGAAAGAGTTAATTACGGGCTAGTTTGAAATGGATTGGTTTAGAGTTGATATTTCAACTAATTTTTCATGGTGTGTGTGCATTTAAATGACTTACAGGTCTTGCAGTTTTGACTTGATCTTTGCTAGTCTTGATCATGTAGTAGCAGAGGAGACCGAAGGCAAAATTGTAGTCGGATCTGATCACGCATGTGAAAGTTGACACGATAGTTATCGAGTAGAACAAGTTCTCAAGGATCTTAGGGCTTTCCATTATTAATTCAAATTAAGAAGAAAAGAAAAACAACTATTTAATTTAATTAACTCATTCTCTATTTTAAATGAGTCACACTCTTAATTAAAGAGTAAAATAAATTAATAATTTAAACTGAGGAAGGAGAGATTTTCATGTGAAAAGTTTGTGATTAGATTGGTGGTCGGGATAAGTTAAATATAACGAAGAATCTGTTTAAAAAGGAATAAATTTTAAATTTTAGTAAATTATATAAAATTATTGATATCATATTTAACTATACTTCATTTTACTAACCCTATATCAGGGCCACTGTCGAATGAAAGTCCATTAGGATAAGACACTCTAATTTTGATTTTTGAAAATTTTGATCATGAAAAATGCACATTTAATTGTAAATCTCAGCAGCTTTATTTAGGAGATTTAAGATTTAATTTATTTAATTTTTATATACCTTTTATGTAAAAAAGTAATTTGATTTGATAAGAAGTAATGAAAAACCCAGAGTGATAATTGAAATAAATTAATGGGAGGCAAGAAATACAAGAAGCCTGTCTAGCACGAAACCCAAACAACAACTACAATAAATTCTTCGGCTGCAGCGGCTCTATTTCCTGCTTTTGCTCAGCTCTAAGCCTCATTTATGGTAAGGATTACAAATAGCTACTTTTCAAAAGCATAGGTTTAGAAATAACAACAAAGTTTTAAATAACAAACAAATAATATATAGAGTGGAGGGAAACTGAGCAAGAATGAAGAAAAGTCTCTGCAAATGATGATGGGGTATGGCCTCTCGCAAGGATCAAATGAGGAAGCTTATAACCTTTCAGCTAAGGAAAAATCTCTTCTCCCTATGTTAGAGTCTCTTATGATGGGAAAATCTAAATCTGTAAGTATTATTAGCTTTAACACTCCAGTGACGCTAAACAAGAATGGGCCCCAAATTTAAATTCAAATCACTATTACTTATAAGCTTAGAGATGATGTGAATGTTGAAATGTCTCAGTTTAAATATAGAGCTCGCATGCCAGTGGAGGGAGCATTTCAGAGACTACTTTGAATTTTGTTTTCGATAGAAATACAGATTTAGGAGGGTTGGCTTAAGCAGCAGCTGCTCACTTGAGTAGGGGAGATTCAACTGCAAAATCAGGATCCTCATCAGCAACTTATTAATTTATTCTTATTTTGTCTTATCTCTCTCATAAAAAATTAAACTTCGAAGAAAGTGATAGTTTAGTAGGCGACAGAGAGCAGTGAAAATTCAAAGAAGAAGTATAAGGTAATCACTCTTACCTAGTCCAAAGGCAATCAGAATAAGGTGACTCTCAAAAGTACGTACAAAAGTGATAGCGATCTAGATAGTGATGATGAAGAGTCATATTACGATCTGACTTTCTTGAGTGATAACAAATGCTAAAAGAGACATCATCATCATAATATTGCTTAGTCAATCAAACTTATCTTAAATTAGTGGTTATGAAGCTATCTTATACTAAATATTTTGTCTCAAGCCATTCAAAAAAGCGTGCTTTTCAACTGTAACTTGAGGCAGGGACAGATTAGTTTTGTTGAGTTATTTAAATTACCTCTAAGAAAAATAAATCAAAATTTATTAGGAGGGCTTTAGCCAAATCTCAAAGAGATCTTTAAATAGAATAATCTTTTTTATTTTAACTTCTTCATTAATGTATGATCTTACTAAATTATTATCTATAATAAAGATGTCCAAGCTAAAACTGGAGAAAGAGCAAAATTTAATGGAGGGGACAGCTTTTACTAACAATTTCAGAAGTAAATTCATGAGCGATGCTGTAGATGTGAGGGTACCATGAAAAACTGCTTAGATGATGAGTAATTGACAGCAAATCTGCTCTCAATAGAATCTAGAGGGGACACCCCAGAAGAAACCCTGAAGAAGTAGAAAATTCTAAGAGACTCCTTCTTTAATATCATCTCTATTTTGTAGTAATTTAAGGTAGACTATTTGCAGAGCAATGAGATAACTTTAGAGGAGGAGGATGAAGATGATGACTATGATGATGATTGCCTCTCCTGCACCAGGAAAAGATAATTATTGATGGCTGCAGCAGCTCAGAGAAACTGCGACTCAGATTCCTCAGATGAAGCCAAGTAGGACTTCTATAATAAACTCAAGAGAAGAAAGAGGTTCAGTGATTCTCAAGAAAGGATCCAGAATAATATGAAAAGCGCCAAGGACTAGCCTACTAAACAGCAATTGCCAGTTTCAAATAAAGTAGCTTAGAATTAATAAGAGGTTTAGAGGAAGACAGATCTAGAGGAGGTCAAGAAATATGACTAGATGTTTGAGAAACTTCTCACAACTAAAAACACTGACGCTGTTGTCATGAATATGCACAGAAAATCTCATTCAGTCTAAATTTTTAGAGTTAATTTAATTCATTTTAGTCATGGATAAGCCAGGTGAAAATAAGGCCCAAACTTAGATTGACCCTGCTACTCAAATGGAATAGAAGGTTTGTGATTTTCTTCAAATAGAAAGCTCTGACGACTCCTAATCCTAATACTTTGATGCAAATTCCTTAAAGTATGAGGATGAAGATAGTAGTTTAGAAAGATCTTCAATCGCAGCTATAAACGTAGCCCACTTTGAAGAATCTAAAAGAGGAGGCCTTGCTTATTCAGTAGCTCAGCAAATAAAGCAAAATCAAAAGCTTAAAAACGAACTAAAGACGACAGACCTAAAGTTGGGCAACAATTTATTTTGAGTATATTGATAAATTAGGTATCCCCTGCTTCTGTTCCTAGTATTTAAAATTTTACAAAAGAAGAGGAGATAAAGGCACTCACAGAGCAAAATTAAAAATACAAGCAAGAGGCTGAACGACTAAGAAGGGAAATAGAGTAAATTAAAAGACAAAGCAAGCAAAAGGTCCAGCCTTCAGTGCTAGCAGGAGATATGAGTTTTATTGAATCTTCTTAGACTAGCCAGGTAGGAAATATTGTCAGACCTAAAGGAATGAAGGAGTAATAAATACGCTTGAATCTATCTCACCCCTGCATTATATTTGTTCAAAACTATTGGGAATAAATACACCCATTTTATTATTAAGAATGAAATATTTTTATGCTATAGTACCAAGAATCTTAGAGAACTAAATGGCTTGGTAAGTTTATATCCCTTTAACTTCTTTCTTGTAGAGTGGCTGCAATTAATTTACAACTAAAAGGCAGAATTAGATTTGAAGCCTTTCCACTTGTAATTAGAGATAAATCGACTTCGGTATACTGTAACTAACTGTCTGACTTAACTGAGCTCTCAAACAGAATTAGAAATACTCCTCTCAGAGTACCTACTTTTATCACCTGATGTAAGGTTGCATAAGGATAATAGCAGAGAGATCTTGCTTGATTTAATGAGCTTAGATTATGAGAGCACATCAACAGAGCGCAGAGAATTTTGCAACGCAGTCTCGATGCTTACTCAGCAAATTAGAGTCAGTCTTTACCATCAAATTGCTTAGATTTATAGTTTAATTTAAGAGATCAAATGCAAAAGAATGTGAAAGAGCTTGAAATTCCTTAGAACGGGTGCTTTTAAAAGACAAACATGTTCTATTTTTAGCCCGATACTTAATAAGATCATTTATCGTTCCTGAGGCTATTTAACATGAATGCAGGCGTTATATCAAAGCAGGAAGAGGCTAAAGTACTTAAGAGAAAGTTAAAATTTGTGCAGACTTTCCTCTACCTATACAAGTTATATATTTTGAATTATTCTTTATAAGATGTATTACGAGAAAACTAGGAAGTTATTTGATGTCGGCTTGTATCAAAGACTTTTTCACATGGAGATAAGTGAGGTTTTAAACAGAGAGAATGGTATATTTACAGAGGAACTAGAATACTGGGCTTTAAACTTTTTCCGTGGATTCTTCTTTGTAAATGTCCTTAATGATCCCTTACTAAGATTTTACTCCTAGCTATGCGTTTAAAGTCTAAAAAGGCATAACTTAACTAAAGAGGCCTTGTAGTTTGAGGCTATAATAGCAAATGATTGGGGTAGCTTCTTTAGAGATACTGAGAGCCTAAGAAATTGGTATTGTCAGCTTAACGACTGCCAATTCTATGAAAGGTAGAAAATATGGACAAGTTGGTGCAAACCTCTATGGTACGAGATAATGAATTTGCACATTGAAAATCTTAAGGACATTTAAATTAATAAGGACCGAATGTGGGATCATATCTTTGGGAAGTCCGCATACAACAAAGCCATCGAACTCACAGTGTATGATATTCAAATTGGTCCTAATTTGTTATAGGAAGAATCAAAGGTTGGGAGAAGGAGATATGTTTGGCAAGCTTCCAGGAAGCTAAAGATCTTACCTTTTTCCACCTACTTCATTTAGCTTCACTTATCTAAAAGGCTTAATGAAAAGCTACATATGTTAAGGTAATTTAAACTTTGAATATTAAAGTTTGCTAGATTGCTGCAGTCTGCATTTCTATGCTCATAGTTTGAATGGAGAGATAAATAAGTGTCTCGGGAATATTGGACTCTCTCAAAGAGCTTTGGATTTGAATACTGCTACACTTCAGATTGGTGAATAACTCAAACCTATCAGTAAGTTTCAACAGCCTTGTAAATAGTCAAAATGTTTTCCACTATTGCTAATTCATTACTTTCCTATCATTTTTGTATAGATTACGAGATTTAATGCATTTGCAAGAAGGCAACTGTAAAGTTTACAATACAAATTAGAAGAGAGACTCAAGTCTTTACTAGAGTCATTATAAATTCGCAGGATGCCACCTATAACGATCTTGAATACAGCAGCTATCGATTGGTTAATCCAAAGCTTTTCAGCTAAAATAATGCCAATAACTATTTTATATGGGCTGAATAAAGCACAATCCTTACAACCACAGATGCCTCAGGATTAAACGCAATCCAACTTAAGCCTCCTCTAAACTCGAAAGAGCAATAAGAATTACGGCAATAGTGTATTCAAAACATCAAGCATCAAATGTCTATCGAGCAAGAGTTTGAGACTATACACATCAAATATTTTATTTATTATAAATTATTAGCAATGGTTTAAATGATTGAGACTAAGTTGAACAAACTTGAAACCAAAATTAGAAGTGCTGCTGTAGCAGGTGATGCAAAAATTAAGCAAATTAGTGACAATATTTCTATCGAAAATATGACACCTTAGCCAAAAGTAACTAATGATAAATAAAAAAGCAAAAATAGAAGTTTAACTATGAAAAATCTTTCTTTATTCATTGAAAAAGAAAAAAATGAAAGGAATTTCAAGTTAAATTTTCTCAATTGAATTTGAAAGATTTATCTAAGATTTAAAGCTATTCTTATTCCACCACTTAAAATTAGATAGCTCAATAATAAGAGTTCGATTCTAGAATAGCTAGATGCTGTATCTGGAATTAAGCCTCCTTCAATAGATTCCTCAAGCCTTCAAGATGCCTAGAAGAAAAAGAAGCGCAAGAATAGAAAGAAAAAGAAGAAAAACGATTCTATCTCAAATCCCCCATCTTCTTTAGATGCTTTACCCCTTCTTTCTCAAAATAGTAGTGAGTAAATGATTTTGGCTGAGCTCATTGAAAAAGCTGATAAGATAGCTAATGATAGTAACTCAGCTGAAATACAGGAAATTTCGAGAAGACTAAAGAAAGAGTTCTAGGAGAAGCCTTATCAAGAAGGGCAAGGCCTAAAGAAACTCTTGTCTATGATAGAAGGAGCAGACTGGAAATTCGACGAGGAAATTAAAAGCCTCATTAAAGATCATGACACTATGGAATTGGCCTCATTCAAAGCTGGCTCTGAAAATGATGAAAGCAATGATTCGGATTTTGAAAGGGATCTAATTAATTTCACAATCAGGCTAGCTCAGTAGTCAATAGAGACAATTCCAAGTAGAGTTTCAGGTGAGCGATTAAGAATCAAAAAATTGATACCCAATGTCTCAAAAGAGTGGATTTAGAAGATCAGATCTGTAAATCTCATTCCATTGTGAAATTCATCATAACGATTCGAAAGCAAAAAAATCGCAACTAGACTGCTTATCTCAAGCCTCTTCCAGTTAAAAAACCCATAAATTAATTATAAAAATTTAAACCCACAAATTAAGATTTGCGTAAAACTTCTACACCATTTAATGCGTAGATTAAAATATTATAAGAAATACTAAATGGAGAATCCATATCTCGAGTGATTATTAGAAAATTTTGATATAAAATTGAACATTTTTCGCGCAAATTTGTAAATATATTTGTCTTTCATATTTTAAGCAAAACCTAAACAGCTTTAGCACAGCAGTAATAGATTTTTCTATGGAGATAACGAGATAAAATTTTGAGAGTCGCTTTGATTTAATTGCAA
The DNA here is from genome assembly GCA_027382625.1 of Tetmemena sp. SeJ-2015. Taxonomy (NCBI): domain Eukaryota; phylum Ciliophora; class Spirotrichea; order Sporadotrichida; family Oxytrichidae; genus Tetmemena; species Tetmemena sp. SeJ-2015. Next base: position 46,611 of record JAJKFJ010020927.1, read on the forward strand.
AGTCACTGAGATAATGCGAATTCATTGCTATTGACACTGAATTTTCAGGTAAATTTACAACATTTTGATACTGAGCCAAAAAATATTTCATTTTCTTTCACTTACAACTCCATTATCTTAGAGTTAATAATTTTTGGTTCTCAATTTTATCACTCTATTGTTTATTTGCGCAATTTTATTTGATAATCCAATATCTAATGTTTTAATCTGGAAACTTATTGGTTGATTCTTTAATAAATATTTTGTGTTTTCTTGTAATAAACTTGCGCTAAAATAGGTCTATCAATTTCACTTGAGGACAAGCCACATGAGTTGGAAACAGTTGAAGAGCGATATCAAAAAATGAAGTATGTGGTCAGCAAGTTCCTTGCATTCCAAATAGGCATATGCACATTCCATTGGAACAAGGAGACAAAGAAGTATTATGCAAGACCATTCAGCTTTTACGTATTTCCAAGATCTAAAATTGCAGACAGCACGCATCTCATCCAAGTAAACTTAACTCTTCCTTTCATCCTCTCTTTTTATAATCACTGAAAAGCTATTTCAAATTAAGAAATTCATAAAATTAACTTAGAATACTTAAAGTCTAATTAATTATGACGATATTTTCTGATAAGATAAAGTCATTCATTTTCAAAAGAAATCTATTTCTGCTGACATGTCAAATATCAGCTTATAATTGCTCCTCATAGTAAATATGATAAGATGGCGCACTCTACGTGCTTCTAATACTTGAACACCATCTATGTCTAATATGTATTAGAAGCAAGTCATATTGTTCAGATTGTAAACCAAGCCTATATAATAAAACTTTAAGTTAAAATATTATCAAAAGTTTAGATCATCAAGAATACACCTTAATTTCTTCTATAGAGAGCTACGAATCCGCAAAACCTCTCTTTTTCATCAGATCTATCGTACTTAAAAAGCTAGTCATCTTCTAAAGGAAAAAAATTATTTGTCATTCAAATGCGATATTTGATAGAGACCAAGGAGTACCTAGCCTTAAAAGCAGCATAGGTGTTGCTTTCTGACTATCCCCCTTTTAACATCGAGAATTCTCATGTGGAATTGATATTCTTTAGTGATTGTAATAGCTCTACTATCCTATTGGATGCATAGTGAAAGGCTGCTTTTCTTTCCAGATTTCAAGGGAAGAACAATTGAGGTATTTACTTTTATGTCTTTAATCTTTCTCAAATTACCAGCTGCTTTATTAGAGGTGTAAGAGTAAATCGTATGATTCATTCAACAGCAAACAAATATGGGCTGCATTATTAATTGGATATAATTAATGATTGTATACATAGAAATAGATAGTATTTGCTTATTAGGCAGGCAAATTATTTATTTCCCTCCTTACTCTATAGCAGGTAGATCAGTCAATCTGATTACCTCGCTCTTCAATATTTTTTGCTTATAATCTTAGCAAATTCTCAAAGTATTTTGTCCAAGTATCAGCAATTTACGAGTTTTATACGGCCCTAGTAGAACAATTGAAATACCATCAGTATCTATTATGTCTGCTCCTGAAAATTATTTCTTTCAAATTAAAATAAGAGTTTTTAAAAGTCAAGGATTTGTTTTCTCTCTCCAGTAGAAAGATCAATTTGGATTAAGGTATCATTGTTGACTATTAGCTAGTCAAATATGAGGAGAAATCTGTCAAAGGCTAAAGACTTTTTGAATCGTAGATTCCATAACTCAAATTACTTGTGAGGGTCAATGGCACCCCTTATTGCTTTACCTTGTTCAGAAAATTAGACTTTCTTGTCAACACTTTACTCTCCATTTTAGGTACTTGAATAAGACTTTTTAATGCAGAGCCTTCTTTTGGTATCGTTTAATTTGACGTCCATCTTGAATAGTTAGATTTCGTAAGTCTTTAATTTTTCTAAGTTAGATAGATATTTAAAAATCTTCCTTGCATCTTACGTCACGAAGTTGAAGAAATTGGAAAGACTTGCTTTTTTCTATTCTTCCTCTTCTTGCTGGAAGTAGCTTCTGTAATTTTTGCTTAAAGGGCGCTTGGCACTGCATAGCAGAATGTGCTCTTTGAGGTTCATTTTAATCCAACTTGAGCCACTCAGAAGCTTGATATCTTCAAAGCTTTTTTGTTTGGTCTGAAATAGGGAAGTATTTAGTACCTGCAAATATACCAATATAAGTGTTAGTCAAAATTTAATAAAGAATTAAATAATCTTATCTTTGCTATGATTTAATGCTTCAAATAAATGGTTTATTTGGAAAAGTAATTTAAAGTTTAAAAGATACAAGTTCTTTCATTTTTTAGTTTAAAAAAGAGCAGAGTTATCTCAAAACAAAGATTTTTTATTTCTTTAGCAGTCTATCATAAATATATCCTACTATAAATGGGGGAAAAATATAATTTTAAGATTATCTAAGTTTAATAGGAAAAAAACAATGTTGGATAATGAGATTTTAATTATCATTTTTATACATAAAATTAAAGCAAGACTGGCTGTCTGACGACATCATTCTAGGTATTTTAAACACTCCTAAAAAATCAAGGTCACTGAGGTTCAACTTTAGTCTCTTCAATTACTTTATAATAAGTAAAAAGCTAAGTAATGAAAAATTAACTTCCGGCTGTTAGTTTTCGCTTTAGAGTGTAAAATTTTCTAATTGATTTAGATCTTCGCTCTATGATATGAGATATAACTCTTGTAGTTTTTCTTCCTCTTGGAAGGTTGTGTTTGATTCCATTTTGTTATTTTTGTGTTATGAATTTATAAATGTGAATTAGGTATTTATATTAACCTAAGCCAACATATTAATTCAAAGAACTCAAAATTTATTTAAAAATAAATGAGTGACTTAAAAATTTAATATAAGTTTAAAAGAGACTTTATAAAATTGAGGAAACATGGCAAAACTTCCAGAGCAGGGGTCTTTAAAGGAGAGACTTATAGTCGAACAACAAGCAAGCAGGCTTTAGTCATTTGTTCTCCTCGATATCTTAACACAATTAAAGTGACTTTGTTTTTTCTTCATTGAAGATATGATGGAATTCAACATGCGGAAGATAATGAAAGAGAACACTATATTTTGCGCAGATAAGTGCAACATATTCGCAGACTTGAAAGAATTGAGTGTGAGGGATGATGGAGTACGCAGTGAGAGAGATATGAAGGACAGGTCGTGCTTTGAGAAATGCTTGGGTAAATTCAGCGATAGCTATGAACATGCTTTGTTTGGACTTAACACGCACTTTGATAAGAGCAAGTAATAGAAGGTATACATGCATAGAGAAGGGGATGAGAATAAATAAACTCAAATTAAACAGAAATATAAATTGATAAATAAGAATAAGTTTTGCAAAATCATTTTAGATTATACAGGTAGATAATTTAAAGAATGACTATTTGTTTGTAATCTATTAAATATTTTCAGTAGCAGATCTTTCAAGAATCATAAGGATTTATTTCTAAAGATAATATATAAAAAATTTTATAATTTAATAGAATAGGGTTTATTTGTTAGGTGAGGAAACGTCAATAGAACCAGTTTACGATAAACCATCATTCAGAAAGAAGAGAGTTTGATATATTTAATTTTCTTAAAAATAAACTTTCTCATTAATTCTTAGGCTCTTAAATGAAAGTATGAGCACAAAAATTAAATAGTCTTTGAGACTGTATGAGAATATATTTTTATATTCGTTACTTTTTCATTACGTTAGCATAATTAAAGATAATTAGAATGAAGGCAATTTTATAATATAAGGAGATAAATTTGTTATGAGGCTGATGAAAACATTTTTAAAAATCTGATAAGATACTTTTAAGTTCTTTTCCCAATTTTCTCGTTTATTAATTTCTATAGAAGTATAGAAGATGAGACTTTCTTTATTTTCAAATATAAAATTAATAGGATTTAATAACTATTTCAAATGAATGTAGTAACTGTTATGACAAATTACTGCTGTGCTGACTATTTCCTAATTTTATTATATCTATTAAAATAAGGATTAACTAAATACACCAATTGATTTAAATAATTTGTTAGAAATATTAAAGACTCATTTTAGGATTCAAGATTAAATATTAATTTGTCAAAGAAAAGCCATGGATAGAAAACTTTTCAATAACAATATCAAGCTTGCGAGAATAGTGTTCATACTATTTCCATTGTTAAGCAGGATTTTTTGCCAGAATATGGATTGCGAAATCTCAGTAATTGATAGATTTAAGGATGGAAAATTATTCAGCTCTCTAATAGATTAGAGTGGGAGCTACTTTAACAATATTGGAAACTATTAAAATTGCATTCAAAATCCTAATAATGTCTATTTTCTGCAGATCATCACCTTTAACTCTTAAACTAATACTCAAACTGAAGTTGAAAAATAGAAGGCGAGAGTTATCAAAGTTGCAGGTAAAGATAATCAGTACTGGAAAAAATCTACGTTTTAAAATTCAAGAACTATTGATGTAAAACAGATTGAACTCGAAAAGAGAAAAAATATCCTCTCATAAGATGTACCCCAGAGCGCTTAGTCGGATTCATAATTACAATCTCCCACTTATGTAATTGGAAATTGTATTGCTAAGTCTTGCGACTCAACTTTCTTGACTTACTATGATTAGATTGTTCAACCTCTACATTTATCGAATATTTTGAGTCTTCCCAATGCTACAACTAGTTATAGCTCCCCAGTTTAGGATTTACTATAGTTATAGCAAACATTTAGACCAGGGTATATTGTAATGATGACGCTACTAGGAATAACCCTGACGCTTTGTTTGCTAGGAATGGTAGTTTAATATTCAAATATTGGAAACTTGAAAGAGATCAAAACTCCAGTTAAGGTTTAATTTAATCTCATAGGACCGTCAGAAAAGGATGCTAATAGACTTCAATATATCGAACTGCTCACTCAAATTGATAGGTTTCTTCTTAATCGAAAGAAGATTTGGGCAATATTTTTCATTTGCTTTTCCTTGCCTAGAAATCTTATGATACTTTTCTACGATACAGAAAGAGGATACAAAGTTGGCTTTATGAGGATTCTTAAAGTGGTCGGATTTATTTGGATATGCTTTGATTCTTGCTTCTATCTAGCTTTTAAATCCTATCCAGTGAACTATTCAGATTACCCGTAGTTATCAACAGCTCCTTTCCCTACTATTCTGATTTCGGGAATCATTTTTGGATTCAGTCTGGTTTATTTCTACCAAGGATTCGGAATTATGTACGAGTTGCTATAATCTATATATGTGAAGGAGCACAAATTTAACTACTGGCTTTTCATAATAAGATGCTATATTTTCTATGTGATTCCTGCAGCTTTTACCACCTCCATTATTGTTACTATCTTACCATTTGTGGGAGAAGGTCCATTGTATTCTAAAATATTGTCCGAGGTCTTTATAGATAACTGTGTGAACTACTGGTGGACAAATGTGCTTTTGATTAGCAACTATTATATGATACAGAAATGCAATCATGAATGAACCTGAAAAATTATTAGTTAAGTTATATTATCCACATCAATTTTCTTCCTAATGTGGAAATCATCTGACATACATTTCAAATGAATTTCAACTCATTGCTATTCTCATCCCATTATTCATTTACATTTACCGTAAAGCATATCGAAAGGTTTTAATTGTTTCTTTCTTGGTTGTCACAATAGTTGGAAGCTTAATACCTACCTTTATTATGACTTTTGAATTCGGAATAAACTCTTATCCTGGTCTCATGTCTAATGGCTACGATTATATGTTTATGAAAACTTACTACAGAATTCCACCATTCGTGATTGGTATAGCGATAGCCATTGTAAAGTTTGAATATAAATATGTCTCAGTTTTAAATGATGGTACCAAGCCCTTCCATAAACCCCTGATTGATAAATTCAGAAAAAGTAAGAAGCTCAAAGCACTTTCTTACATATTTGGATTAACTCTAAGCACAGTTTGCGTTCTGATTTTACTTACAAATACAAGCTGCGTTGATAAAAGTAGTGCTCCAGAAACTTCAACTCGGCCTCTAAGTTATTGCTGGAGTAATTTTGGAAGTGCGTTTTACAACTCCTTCGGGCAGGCTTTGTTTTTCTTTGGAGTGATAATGATTTTCTTCCCTAGTATGGTGAATGTTTCAACTTACATGCGTCCTCTTATGGATTCTCATCTTTGGCACATTCTTGAGGAACTTACCTTTTCAGCCTTCCTACTTCATTACATAGTAAATTTATGATAGTACACATAATGATTAGCATTTAAGTTATATGAGTTTAATGGGGTGGTTTTTCGCAAGCAGGAGTCAGGACATCATCATTAATATGCAATTCATTTTCAATGTTACTATGTCTTCCTGTTTCATTTCATACTTACTTGCTATCCCCTTTTATTTGCTGGTTGAAAAGCCCTTCAGAAATTTTATGGACCTGATTCTGTTCCCCAAGAGCACAATCTTTAAAAAGTAGAAGGATATTGATGACGATGAAGACGAGGATGAAGAAGAGGAAACTGAAGAAGGAGATAGCCTTAGGGATGGGCCTGAAAACTCAGATAATGACAATGACGAGAAGATGCATTTTATAGTGCCTAAAAAATTTATTTTTAGCTTATTGCAGATTGAATCTTAAGCTTCGAGCAGAAATAATTACTAAGGTTCTACTTTCATAAGTCAAACTAAGGATTAGGCTTCTGTGCTTTCCAGGGGAGGCTCAGATGATTTCAACCTAGAGAAGGATAAGCAAAGAAGAATAACTGCTATGTTCAAAAAGTCTAAATCTGCCCCAAATTTTGCTTAATGCTACTAAACTTTGTATTTAAGTTTCATCTCAATAATTTATCGGCTCAATTATTTATTGCTTGGAAGATGAACATGCAAGTTAGAGATGTGAATGCTAGTGTGCAGTAGAGAAAAATGAGGAAAAATGCACTTGTGTTCTCAGGGTATCAATGAAGCTACACTATGTCGATTCCACTCCAAATTTATTAGATTCGAGGAAGACTCACATCAGTGAAGGCCATGTTTTACCTAGTGAAGGGAATTTAGATCCTAGATTTGATATAAACAGGACTCTTGAAAACAGCAATTTCGCTAGTTAAATTAATGTTACTTCGTAAATTCCATCATTTACTCCTATCAATGAATTCAGCAACTAAGGGAATTAGCCAAGAGGTAGTAGTCCTATGAAAATCAATATCATGAATTATGATCCTAACAAAAATTATTCCTCACCTTATGAAGCAGCCAATTTTAAGGGGAACAATCCTTAGACTGGAAATCCAAATTACCTCAACCCAAATATTTCGAAGTTTTCATTAGGCCCAGGTTTAAAATAACAAAATACTCAAGGAGGAGGTTTACCATTTTAAAATAGGATCACTTCTCATTTCATGGAGCTGAAGTAAGATGCACTCAAGCGGACTTCTCTTACAACGGGGCAAGATCAGTTTTAATTTAATCACTATCAGTAGCAGTCAAATAACCTCTCATACTTATAATCCTAGAGGCCCTTCAGTGGCGCAAATAACTAGGCGTAGGAAATGCATGAAACTGAAGAAAAAGAAACTTCTCCTGATGAAATTAAGAGACTGAGTGACCCAAATAAATACTACTATGAAAAGTTCAAGCAGAAAGAGCATCTGATGATGTAAAACTAGACCTATATAAGTCCAAATAGGCTAAAGAATAGAAGTAGTTCAAAGTCAGGATCTTAAATGGTAGCTTAGAATTTCTAAGGAAGATAGGTATCGGCTCAAATGAGCTCTGATGATAGAAGCCAGCTTACTGATTAAGAGGCTTAAAATAGGAGCAAGAAAAGTAACAATACCGTTGCTTTTTAAATGCTTTAACAGCAGATTAATTAGCAGGATCTTAGTAACACACTTATAAGTAGTAATACATCTAATAGCTTCTTGACTGGTAGCTAGCTTCAAAATTAAGGCCATCATGCCTAATAGCAGGTTTATTAACCTGTACCCAAGAACACTAATCAAATACTGCATCAAGACTAATCAATTGCATCTTCTTAAGGGAATAATGGCCTAAATGCCCCACAGACTAAATAAAGACGTCTTAGTCCCCAATATCTCTAGCAAGAGAAAATCAAACAGATGTTTGGATAGCATTCAAAAACAAGCTATAATAAAAATGAATAAGCTTAAAAGGAGGAAAACCTCTCATCATCATTGAAGAAAGGATTCCTGAGAAACTTGAATAGAATCACTACAAGGAGTAATGATGAAGCTGAGAATATAGCTAATAGTAGAGAAAAAGAAAAGCTATAGGATAGAAAAAATTAAATTATATAAGCGTTTAAAATCATTATAGAAGTCTGGGATTAAGATTGGGAGATCAGATCGAAGCAAGAAGTTCAATGAAGAGAAGTAGTGCTTATAATAAAAGCGGCGGAGGAAATGGATTAGAGTACGAGAAAAAAAGAGTGAGTTTTAATTTCAAGCTTGATGAACGAAAAAGGTCTTGATAAGAGAAATTATTTTTCTACTTACTTTAATCAGTTCTTAAGAAGCGTGAAGTGTGCTAAATTTTGCCAAAGAATAGATTAGAATATAATTGTGAAATATAAAATCCATATCGGAATAGCTGTAGTCTTAAAATTAGTAGTAGTTGCTTAGTATAGGAGTTCTTGACTCAATAATATTTGACTATAAAATAGATGATTAGTAAATTATATTTCTTGTTTGATGGTTTGATGTTTATAAGCCATATACATCTCTCACTATTATTAGCCACCTTATAAAATAAATTATACTCAAAAGCTCTATTGAGTGAAACCAAATGGAGAACTCTTCCTTCCAGTTTACTAATCATTAATCCATCCAAGTTTACTTCGGTCTGGAGATTAATATGAAGTTTCACAGTGGTTGCTTTGCTTTCTGAGGTCAATAGATACGTTCACTCTTTTATTTTGAGAGATAGGCTCTTTGATAGGAGAACTGAATGAAAAATCTCTCATTATAATTTCACTTTCAATATGACACAAAATATAAGAGATAGATGAATTATTGTTAAATAGTTTAACTAAGTTAGGCTAGAACTAAATGATTAAAAGTACTCCACAATGTTAATTGATCTCGATTTATTCCAAAATGAATCAAAAAATGCTAAATTAAGCTTCTAAAATGGAGGGCTTGAGTTTGATTAAATAAAGTACTTTAAAGCAGATATCATGTCTACTCTATGGTTTCTTATGCTAAAGGCATTTAGTTCAAGATAGATTCTCATCAATTCAAAACAGTTTAGAAAATATTTCAATAAAGCGCTATAGAACGGAAGATAAATTCCTAGCTGCAGGAAATCGCTGTTTGAATACCAGAAGACCACAGCATAGCACCTAAGTGATCATTTAAAGTTCATTTTATTAATTTAAGATAATATTGATATATTTAAAAAATTCCTTATTATCTGAATTGATTTTCAATATTTTCCCAACTTTTAAGTTACTCCATATCGTCTGTTTACAAACCCTCACAAACCTAGTTATAAGAGCGCTTTTCAGCATGTTCAGCTTTGTATGGGCGTTATATAAAATAAAATATCTATTTGTATTGCATTTTTGGGTTTGGCTTTCATATTCAGATATATAAGCGTTGATAGTTTTATGCCTGTATCTTGAGGCTTCATCAATTGAGAAAGTCTTGCTCATTATTTCGAACTCTCTATTTCTTTGATTTAATATATTTTGAGTTGTAATTTAATGGGAGTTTGCTGCCTATTAAGGTCGAAGTCTAAAGTTTTAAGAAGCGTCTTGTAGCTGCTATTCATTTGGTATTTAATTAACATAAATATTAACTTATATAACGAAATTTACAATTTATCTTAATTTCTATTTAATACTTTATCTATCATCATTATAAAACAGTACACGATAATCTCTTTTGTATTCTTTTTTAACACAAAAATACATTAGAGTTAGGTAATTATTTTTTATCTTAATTTTTATAGTTTGATTTCCAAAATAACCTTATGAAAATATATTTTGACTTTTTAATTTAATGATTAAATGGAAAATAAATTAAGTATCTAAGCTTTCATATGGGTATAGTTTGCTGAAGCATTTAGGCTGCTATTTTAGGGAAGTATGCGGATTCTTCTCACAATAAGTGCCTTTTTGGCATTTATCTAGGGCAAATCTTATTACTAAACTAAAAGAGGAGATTGTTTCAAAAATTAAGTCTACCCACACTTTATTGAATTTTTACAATGTTAAAATTTAGCGAGGTTTGGTTTCCTAAGTCCTTAATTTTTTCTCTTCCAGAATTGTTTTTCGAATGTATTGGGTTGAAATGTTGTGGATTTTAAAAGATTGTTGCTGTCTGGTAGTTAATTTGACTAGTATGCATGCTCTAGAATTTATTTTTCTGTTAAAATTTTTCTATATTTTCAATAGTGTCATATAAAAAAATTAAGGTTTAAGCTTTAGACTTGACTTTTGATAGATCCGGAGAAGTAGAGTGAGTTTAAAAATAACATTAAAAAAACATTTTGAATGAAGTTTGACTGTTATATAACGAATTTTGAGAGCTTTTGAGGAATCTCTGTTTCTCAAGACCTTTCAAATTTTCATTTCCTCGACTTGGCATCATCTTAAACTGCCTATCGACAGAATTATCAATAAGAATAAGTAAAATAAGGTATTTAAATTGTAATCATGCTACAAAATTTGAAGCATGTTATGAGGTATACCCAGACCTTGCATCTGCAATCTTTGAGCTTTACCTCTTCTTGAATAGTGGCTTTACGAGAGCTACTGATCTAAGTCCAAAATACGCTTGATCCTTTGCAAATTCTCGCTTAGAATTTTTCCTCCCAAGATATCCTCCTAGTTTACAAAGCCATTGCTTTTCAGCATACAAAATCCACCCTAGGATATTCTCTCATTCTAATAGTCAGAAGAATTATTATACTCTGGAAGGGCTACACTATGTTGATAAAGCATAGAGTTATTCAATGAGGATCTCTTTAAGAGGGAACTTTTGCGAGAGTCAATTCTTTAAAGCGAAGCTTTTAATATAGGGGCATCTTGATTCTAACTCAAAGATGCTCTCTAGTGGTAATTATAAATTAAAAAGTGAGATTCTAGCCTCTCTAACTTCTTGAAGCTTTACTTTATCTCAACTTTAGGTTGATTGAGTGAGTATGAGAGTGGTGTGTCTAGTTATGGCACTCTGATCATCTCTTCTTCATGCTTAATAAAATAAATACTTGTCTACACCAAGGTTGCTATTTGAGATTCTCAGTATTTAGTTGTGAGCAGATGTGAAGTCTTAGTCTGGGGAGTAGTGCTGATTCTCATCACCTCTTGAATTTGTCTCAGCAGTGGAAAGCCCGCTCTCTTTCTTTTCTTGCTAGTTCAAAAGAGTCTTGCTTCTCAACACAGCCAGTTATCTCTAGACTTTATTTACTCTATCACTCTATTATCGATTGTGTGAAATGAAAGAAAGCGGCTGAGATGGAACTTGGAAGGGGCTCTGCTTTTGAGAGTGATGAAAATTTTGTAGTGATATATTTAGGTCTGAATTTGGCTAGAAACACTTCATCATATCCTTTGATTTTTATTTTTAATATAGGTCAATCTGATACAACACTCAAATACTTCTTTAAATAAGTTTAGGCAATATTTATGAAGGAGATTGAAGTTAGGTTATTAAAATACTCTCTGAGCTAGTTGCGCTGGCTGACTCTTCGATTCCTTCGCATCTTTGATTCCTTAAGCGAGAGCCTTACTCCCCAACCATCCTTTGAAGCTATTGCTCGAATCTGCAATGTTCTGGCTTTTAAGATCTGGTTTGAGATTTGGATTGAATTTCTTGTTTCGCTCTAATTAATTTTGGATATTTTGGCTATAGAAATTAGTTCAAAAGTGAAAGAAGATATTATCATATATAAAAAATTAGATTTATTAGAATTAAGAAAGGTTGTAACATATTCAAGATAAAATTTATTACAAAAGTATAAAATAGATGCAAGAAATAAGAAGATGGATTATTTTGGTAATATCATTTTTCCTTTAATTTGATTAGGGAGCATTATAGCCGAAGTCGTGCTTCGATTACTAATCTGATATCACAATTTAAAGAGGGTACTCGATGCTTTAAAGTATGTCCTAAGTTCTATTGCGATTCTTCAGCATTCTTTCCAAGTTACATCCCCTTTTATTCAGAGAAGAGTTGCTCTTCACATCTTCTTTTATTTGAAATTAAGTGAAAAACAGATTAATTATTTATAATATTAGGAAGCTATTGAAAAATCATTTTAATTCCATATTTAACGTAAAATTTTTATATTTTTGACTTCATTTCATTAAAAATAAACTAAAAATCAAAGAAGATAATTAAAAAAATATTTTAGTAAAAATGATGAATTGTTTTAGAGTAAACAGAAAAGATTTACTCAATTTCTATTTTAAAATTTTTGCTAATTGTTAATCTCAATTCAACAATAAATTTGTCTGTATAACGTAAATCCCTAATATCGAGGGCTTATTCTATAAAAATTATGTCAACATCCGTAAAAAAACTCAAAATCCTTTAATTGTTATTGGTTAAAACGTATCATATTATAAATTTAGACTATATTTGAGTTGAGTTATTCACTGGCAGAAGGTTATTGATTTTGGAGTTTATGATTTGATTGGAAGTGGCACTATCTTTTATATCGTATTAAACTTTTGATGTGCCTATTTAATATAAACTCTGAATGCTATCAAAAGTCTAGGCAGTCACACCTTCGAATCCACTTTTATTTGGCTAAGTCTGCTCCGAAAAGTCGACTTATTCCTTATGAGGAGCTTCTTGTAATATTTCAGTTTGCTTGTTTCTACTTCCGTTTCCTCTTCCCTAGATGCACAAATTCTCATTAGAATTTTATTAAAAAGACATAAAATTCATAAATTAATTCATAGATTATCAGAATTATCATCTTAAATTTCTTTTAATAAAATTAATGAATTCTAAATTATTTCTTCATAATTCAATTATATAAGATATTATGAATATCTCAAAAGGTTTTACAACAGGTGTGCACATCTGGGCAGCGAGTTCTGCGTTTATATCTGATTTGAATCTTCTTTTATTCGCACTCAAAAATATCCTTCTTATATAATCCATATAACAAATTAAATTCTTTTGGTAGGGGAAATGGGAGACATTTTAATTGAGTTTAGTTATTTCTCAGGATCTCCTCCGAATGTCAATTGCTTAGGAGAAGGTGAGCCCTTAAAGTTTTCCCTCAACCCATTATCTGATATAGGCAGGTCTTAGTTTTGATTTAGAGTGAATTAAGCAGGATCTTCGATTTGTCTGTTTAACAAAGTGGGTGAGACTGGAATTATTTCTTTATTATCTATTGAATTAAAATTAAATATAAGAACTGAACAAAATTGAAGCAGTCTCTTGAATAAGATGGCGATATCTCTGTTGTTGAATATTTTCCCTGCCTGCTTCGTTAGCAAGCAAGCTTCTCTCCAATTTGCGCTTCATTAAAATAAATTTGATAGCCAATGTAAACTGATAGAATGAAATTATTATTTGATTAATGATTGTCTTGATGTATCTGCTCATTCGCTGTTTGTTGATAGAATACTTATCCTCAGCTAAAAGCTAAGCTAATGGGAAGAATTTTGAGCTATCTTTGATGTAGTACTTTTATTTTGGGTGTAGATTTCCTCCATTGGGTTCTCTGAGTTAATAATCAGTCTGAGGATTGGTTTTGCTCCTTCTAGATGAGTTTGCATTATTGGAAGAAGAGGTGTTTTGATGCTAAATATTTGCGAAAAACTTATTAGAGAACACATGAGAGGTGGTTGAGAGAATATCTTTCAGCTGCAATTTTTCCATTTGAGAGGCATCAGGGCTTTAAAGCTAAAGTTGGATTCGAGAGAACAGAGATTTCTTAGTAACTACGCATAATATATGTCTAATATTAAATCAGAGAGCTGATTTTATCGTGAGAGAAGTTTGACTTGGAGGTTTAACTTTTTCTTTCAGATTATAGTTACTCGTGCTAGAGTGGACTGAATTAGTCACTTGAAAGAATATTTAGGTTTTACCTCTGGAGATTAAAGTCTGAGTCAGTCATCTCTGACCCTGACAGCGGATTCAGGTTTTTCAATAATCTTAATGGGGAAGCTTCAAATGCACTACTAAAATAAATACAGATTAACTTCGAATGTATTCATCATTGGCAAACAAAAATCATGAAAGAAAGAAGATAATCTTCTTGTAAAATGTATTATTACACTTTTTAATAGTATTTTAAATAATTATAACTTTTAACAATTTACTGTAACATTGGAAAAATTTAAAAGATTAATAAACTCTTCAAAAGGGAGGTGGGCTTTCAAATTTGTAAATAAGAAATTTAAGTACTTTGATAATGTTTCTCTATATATTGTTTTATTTGTAAAAATAATGCACTACTTGAATCTTGTTTTATCTCAGAGTCACTTGAGTCGCTGCTCTCTTGACTCCTCAAGCTAGCAGTAAAACTATAATTTTAAAGTTATTAATTATAAACTTTAGTGAAGGTTTATGACTTGGATCATAAATTATCAAAATATTGATAATAGATTTAACATCGAAGAGTCTGATTTTTTGTGAGAAATCATTATCCTCCATTATTTAAGTGTAGAGATTGAAAAGAGCACTTTCCCTCTCAAATTCACACTATTCACCAGATTCCAAGAGAAACGAACCTATCTCCTTTGAGTATGATTTATCTTATAGTTTTAAATATGGGAATTAAACATCAAATCATATTATGCCTTTCGCTGTTTTAAGCATATAATATTAAACCTAGTTTTATTATTGAGATGCGAATAGGTATTGAAACAAAAAATAAAATTAAAAAGGTTTTTAAGCAAGTTTACCTACTTGTATAAATTTAGGGTTAAATCCTTATTTGAACCTAAGATCCACAGAAGTGGGAATCACTAAAAGAAAAAACGTAGGGAGGCTAATGATAAAAGCTGCAAAAATAAACGAGTTCATTATCATTTCTCAGGGGAGATAGTCACTCTGGGAGTTTTTATCCTCGGGACCTCTTTGTTACATGACTTGATTTTTAGCAGTCTTTTTTAGAGACAATGCAAAAATTTGCATTCGAGAACTCTTGAAATTCTTCTTTAACTTTGATAGCCATCTCATGATCCTGTATTAATTCTTGCCATTAACAATTATAACTTGAGATTCTTCAATCAGCGGAAATATATATTTCTATTTATCTTGTTAAAGAGGATTTGAAGAGCTTTAATGAATTTATTGTTGCATGAATTGCTCAAATATGCTTTGATTTGAGTTATCTGGGCAGAGTTGCATTGATGAATATATGTTGAGATTGCTTTTACTTGTTCTGGTTTCGAATTGATTTGTATTATTTAGAATAAGTTAATCAAATAATTTATTCACACCACAGTACATTAAAGATTTATAGTCTTGTTTATTTGATAGTTTGATTGCATGATAGACAGCTTTCGGATTTTCAGTTTTATTTGCTCGCTATTTTCAATTAGAATTATGCGCAAACTATATATCTTTGAATTTTGGAAAATTAATAATTGCTAAAATGTGTATGAAAATTATGAGTTACTATTTCTTCTATTCTCTTATAATATAGGATTTGATGTTTATTATGATATGATGATAAGTTTATACTCTAGTCTTTGGTTGTCTAATATTTTATAAGCTTAAAATATAGTCTCTTAGAAATAATTATTTACTGATATCCAAATAAGAAACTAAATAATTTGTTTGTTAGAGAGTTGATCAGTTAGAACAGTAGAGAGTTTCGAAAAGATTATCCTCTTCACCACTTCCGCCAGTGCAGCTCACAAAGGCCATCATGGTCTTAGCTCTTTGACCCTTTGAGTTTATTCTGAAAATGGGGATGTTTCTGAGAGCTTGGCTTTCGTTTGAAGTCTCAAACTCTTACACCAAATTAGGTTTTTCGCAGAATCTGTTTTGATTATACTGCTCATTAATTTGAGAATAAGGTATTATTGCAATATTTATGTTACTGAGTGACAATAGGTTGGGGTTGTCTCTTTGGGGATGAATGAGTGTTGCCATAATTTAATATAATTGTGCAAATCAGTGGTGGCTCTTTAATTCAAGTCCTCTTCCCCAGAGAGGATCCTAGTATTCATGAATTTAATTTATTTTCCATCTTCTGTGATGCTATGACTTCTTCTCTTCTTGCTGATCCTTACCTCCCAATTCTTTCTTGCAGGGGCTTACTTTTCTTCTTCAAGAAGTAAGTCCTTGTCAAAGTTTTATTTGACATTGTGCCTAATGAAATTTAAAATTTGAATTAAGGTAAGAGTTTATCTTAATAAAATTTTTATAATAATAAATGCTGGCGAATAATTAGGATATGAGAGGCGAAATATTTTCAAAATACTATAATACTTATCTCTAATATTTTCTTGACTTAATAAATCTAGTTTTAATAAAATAAGTCTTTCAATATTGATTAAAAATTGATGAAATTCTCTTGATCTACAATCTCTCTCTAAATAGGATTGCCAAGATGAGAAGTTTGAATTGTAGGGGGGCGAGAGAAATTAACTCTCTAGTCTTGAATATGAATATGATCCTGATTCTTTCTTTTTTGAGCCTGAGATGGCTGTTTGCCAGTCATCTATTTCATTTGAGATTCAAAATACTTATTGAAATAAACAAACACAGAATTTTCACAGATTGATAGCGTCTGTGAATGTTACAGCCCTTTGCCTCGCTCTCAAGCTATGAGTGACACTAGGTAGCTCTGAGCTGAGTAGTTTAGTTTAGACTGGCCACAAGGCTTTGATGCGCTTGAGTTTTAATGGGAGAACTTATAAATGGAATCTACTCCTCGTACTTCCTTATACCTTCCTCACTAGGACTCAAATCCAAAGTTACCTCTCCTTTATAGAGTGAAGCAGAGGTCCTGAGGGTGGGCAGTTAAGGCGTAGGAGAGTGACTCTTGTTACTTAGATTTACTCTAAGATTGTAGTTGGCAGGGCTGTTACCTGTGTTAATCTTCAAAGCGTTGATGTTTTGCTTGATCTATTTCAACTTTTATATATCTGGCGATTGGCTTTTGATGGGCAGGGGTAGGTAATAATAACCCTTTTGTGCGTCTGAAGATATCAAATAGTCATTGTAAGTCTCATCACTGATTTTGAAAGAGCAATATTAAGTATAATGATAATTCTAAGAGCACCCCTTCCTTTGAGTTTGATGGTTAGGCCCAACTCGGCAATTCAGATCTGATTCGCACTCTTGATAGTCTTGGTCCATGTTTGAAGTGGCTCTTTTATTGAACCTGATGAGATTTTGGATTTTTTGAGAACCACTCACCATCTTTGTAAAACAGGGCGCTCTATCATTAAGGCTGCGGATTTCTCTCTTCCTTCCTCCATAGGTGCTCATTCGTGACTGGATTTCACTTCTTCGATGTTCAACGATGCTTTAGTTAGAAATCTGATTGATAATGCTTTCTCTCATTAGGTCACTTCGTGAGTCTGAAACTACGAAATTGAGAGGAGGCATCGAAGGTCTACCGCCTTTGAGGTTATTTGATAATAATTTATGAGCTCCCTCTATCTTTTAGTGATGAAAAGATTATTAAATCAAATTCTTTAAATATAAGCAACAAAAATGATGAGAATCTTAAATTTAGAATGACTTAAGTTCCTGATACTATCTCAGATTTTTATTGAATTCCTAGCCCTAACCCTTGCTCATGGATTGAGCCTTTGAAAACTCTTAAACATATTATAAGAAGATGAATTGAGGATATGACTCGTTCCTGATGTTTTCCAATTTTTATTTCCTCTGATTGAATTTGTGAAGATATTGGTAGTTGGGTTACTAATAAATCTTAATTTCTGGGGCTGGTTGAGCCTTGCTCTTGTTATTATGCAATTAATTTCAAGATGAATGAGTCTCAGAAGATATTTTACTTTTAATTAAAGCAAGAATATTATAATTATTTGATGGGTTTGGTTCACAGTTAATAAAATTAATTAAAGTTTATCAAAGAGGAGGGCACATAATTGTCAAAAGCTTCCTAAGATGACAGCAAACTTATTCTCTTAATATTTACACACTTAAATCAACGTAATAAATTTGTTTAACTCTTTAGAATTTGAGAGTAGTCGCAACTGTACTGGTCATCTTGTGAGCTGTGGGTCTTTGCACTGAGTGGCTTAGATTCCCAATCTTAGTTGAGGAATGGAGAGCGGTACAAATCTGATGTGCTAGAGTTGCCACTGTCGACTTTAATTTATTCATCGCTAGATCCCCCACACAGTCTATAGTCCATGGTTTACTCGTGCAGTTACTGCAGAGCGAGTTCAATAACTGGTGGATATAAAATCATTGCATTGATTTGGATTCTTGTTTCCAAAGGATTTTGATAGAGCAGCAAGTGAGTCCGAATTTAAGGAACTTGAATTGGCTTTGGTTTTGAAATCTGTGTTGGTGCAAGAATCTTTCTTTTACTAGTAGTGGCGCTAATTTTTAGAGTTCAAATCTTCGCCTATAATTGAATCGTTTTGGAAATCATAGTCTTCTATATAAAACCAAATCTTTATACAGATATATCATAGTCATTGAGAGCCATATCAGTATGGTGACGTTGGTGTTTAGCTTATCTCTGATTTAAGTATACAAATAATTTTGAGGCCTTGAGTATTGTGCTTGCTTTTGATTTGAAAATTAGAATTTGAGTCCAGTTGAAGTGGTTTCCGCGGGCTGGTGATGCGCGTTGAGTAAAGATTGCTTCTTCTCTGCAGTTACTCCGAGAGATTTCCTCTTCATGATTTACTTCCTCTTGATATTTTGAATGTAATCATTATTTGCCTGATTCATTAAAGTTGAGTTCGGTTAGTTTGAAAATTTCTAACTAATTTCTAATCTCTCCTTATCATAGAATTACAATTGGAAAAAGGATTTAAAGAATATCTTAAGTATTTAAGCTAAATCTTAAGTGAAGTATATAGGAAAGCAATATTAACTATGGCAGAGCTAATGTTGAAATTCACCACGGGGCTGAGCTGACTTCTGTTGGAAGATCTCTTAGAGGGTACCATAATCTACTGATTGGTACTTTGCTATGAAGGGATGCTTACCAAGCCCATTCTGCTATGAGGATAAGGGACTCTTCCTTGTTTACAATTAGTAGTGGGCTAGAACTTATTGTCCTAGTTCCAAGGCTAAAGTTGTATCATAATTTATCATAATCATATCATATAACTTGTCCAATATCCATATTTATTTGATTTTTGGGGTGAGCGCTATTTCCGACAGAGGGGTTGAATTTGGAGTTGTATAGAGAGCTGTATAAATCATCGCACTAGGTGGAGATATCGAACAGATGAGCGTTAGGTCTAGCCAGGTAACTCTTTCTTCCTGACGATTCCTCATAATATGAAAAGCAAAAGTGGGTTCATAACCTTGTTGTGGCTTATTTGTGCAATCGAAAGTACTCTTTCTGGGGTGTGCTTAGTTATTAGCAAAGTTTTCCATGATGCTTTCTGTCATGTATTCTCTGAAAGATGCGTCCTCCAAATCTTGGCTTCTTTTCCCTCCGTTTATCTTTTACACTAAAATTTACTAGGCATTTCATGTAAGTGTTTGAAATTTAAAGATACTAAGTTATCAGTGTAATCCTATTCGAGAACGATTTCTTTGGCCTCTTAGGAACTGGGAGCAACGATGAAGACTGAGCTGTCATCGTTTAAGTAGGCGGAGCCAGTCTCAATTTTGAATCTTTGGAATGGATTGTCACTGAGCTGACTGGTGGAGTGGCCAAGAGTGGAGCAACTTGGAGTGTGGTTGAAATGCATGAGCCTGCTTTGTTGGAGGCTGAGTGCTTGCAAGAACTCGTCTTCATTTATTTAGAGTTGGCTGGGAGTGTTCTCTGGCGACTGCTAAGTGTAGTAGTTCATCTAATGTAAATGCTGGAATGATAGTTTTAGGTTGCAGTTAGTTTGATGGAGGATAGTTTGATAGTTTGATATAAAACTCAGTGAATGATTTAATTATATTGGTAACCCTACAACTCATAAACCTTCCATTGTATTCTAATTTTATAATAATTATAATTCTGTATAATAAGTTTAAATTAATAAATTTGAGTGGAGTAATAATTATCTATCAAATTAGTTTGATGGGTTTGAGAATAATCAGTGTCCTCAATCAAATTATTATTAAATAGAAGTGAAATATCCATAATTTCTTCTAATCAGTCAGTTTTATTTATTCTTAATCTCTTATTTCTCTCTATTTGCGCCCTGAATTATTAAATCATGATATCTGAATGCATAAATAATTGCATTAATTTCGTTTTTAATAACCTAGAGTCTTAATTAGATTTGCATTTGATATTTTATCTTAGCTTTTAAAAAATTTCTGGTATTTATTTGAAGAATGAACAACATCAAAAATTTACTTTTATATTGATTTATTTGATGTAAAATTATGAGGGAAAGTGGAATAAATAATATTATAGTGCTTGTAATTTATAAAAATCAGCATGAACTCGCCCTAATTCGAAGATAACTCGCAACATCTTTCCCACTACTAGTTCAGCTCAAATGTTGATCCCTACTTGCCGGAGAGTCTCAATCAGACTTAAAATACAAATATAAATCAAAATTAGCTGCTCAATATTTCAGAAAACTCCTCTCCAAACCTTTATATAATTTTAATTAACAGATAATAAAGGTAATTATACAATTAAGTTTTAAATTTAAACCCCAGAATTAATATAATGAGAGAGGACAGCTAAGATTTATTCAGTGTGGGATCCAGATTAAAGCTGAGCGAAGTTTAACTCGAGGAGCGTAAACTTAAATTTTATTCTATAAAGAATATAAATGCTTAATAAAACTATTCAAGGAACTTATGTTGAGTTCCATATCTTATAAATAGAGTGAGGTTTCAGTCACTGCAAGTCAGTAAATTTCTTTAAAAATAAGATGTTATTTAATTGTAAATTACAAGAGATAACAAACCTGAATTACAGCAATAAGATTAGCAATAGAGCTCATCTCAAAACCAACAAAGAAGAGTCAATTTCCAAAATTAGAATAATAATCGAGTGCAGCAAAATTAGCAAATTAAAACAGGATAAGGAGATCATCAAGCTAATTAAAGAGCGCAAATGAGCAAACACTCTTAGAGTAATTAGATTAACAAATAGAGACAATTCTCCTCGGAAAATTTCGAAAGCGCTGATGGATCCTCTCCTGAATTTTTGAGGGAGAAAAGAAAGGCATAAGAAATTAAAATAGTTTTATAAATAAACCATCTTCATTTAAGACTGATTTTGTCTCAAATTTTTTATATTTTACAATTTATTAGAAGAGGAGATGATGAAAAAATTGGAAGAGGAATTTTACAACTAGTTAGAAGAGAGCGATACCTTAGTAGATTATTTTGGCATCATAGGTCTAGATCAGCAACGCATAGCTCAATTTTTCCATGAAGGGTTAAACAAAGAATAGATTGCAGAAGAGCTAAAAAAGATGAAGCCAGCTGTTATTTGCAAATTCCCACCTAAAGATAAAAAGGGCTTAGAAATAGATAATTCTATATCCGATCTCTAAAATGTAAGTGTTCTTATTTTTTCAGAATAAAATTTCTAAAGAATTCTCTAACATTGTTTTGTTAATAACTCGATTTTGGTAGAATGTGTTTCCGTTAGGGTATCAAATATTGGAGTAAGCGATTCCACCTGAGCCTAAACACATGACGGCCATGCTTGATTCGGGACTACAGAAAATTTTTGTTCAGTAAGTTAACTTTCCAGTATTGGATTAATGCTATAGGTTTCTGGTGATTTACGAAGAGTTAGATGAATACAAGCAAGCATATGAGAATTATGCTTAATTTGCGAAGTAAAACAATGTGACTTTGACAGTCAACCATGAATAATTAATTAATATCATTAATTTAATGAATTTAGTGAGAATGGAATCTCAAATAGAGTGTTTTATTATTAAATTCAAAACGTCTTAAGATTGCTATGCTTTCATGTTAATCTTATTAGTTCATCTCTCGAACAGAATTCTCAAGTAAATCTCTGACTGTGACACCTCTGAAATCGCATACTATGAGTGCAGCTCTCGTCAACTATACTCGCAATGGTTAGGTCAGGGCACTGCGACTCGCTTTGAGGCGGGGAAGGAGGCCTCCACCTCTTGACTAACCTTCCCTTCTCGAAGCCGTTGTCTGCCTTCTCTGGCTCTTGCTCAGAGTGTTGGGGGAGTGGCCACTCTGTCGATGTCATCATTCTTCAGAATTTCAAGTATGACCTTCGCTAGGTTTGTTATTTAATAATCAAACAGCAATTACTATAATTTGAGGATAATTTTAATGAATAAGAAAGAGAGGAGGGAATGAATGATGAGGAGAGAAACTACACACAGTCTTCGAAGCATATGTAAAGTCCAGATCTCTTGAACGAAAGCTCAATCCTAGGGTACGATGATGGCAGATCTAACAGCAACTTAAATAGCAAGAACTAAACTCCAGCAGGCTTGACAGTCTCTGCCTTTCCAGCAGGATAGCAGTAGTTAACTGTCAGATAATATCCGAATAACCTTGACGATAGAGGTACTTCAGGAGTTACAAGTGAGACTGGTCCCACCCGAGCTAGCAATGTCAAATTTTAATACAATGCATTTGAATTGATTTACATTCAAATATGTAGAGGGGCTTGATGACAGAACAACAGGCATATTTGGAGAATAAGTTTTACAAAGTAATAATTTATATCCTTCTTTTGAGATATTCCTAGGATTAGGCAATCTGAGATTTATATCTAAGAGGAAGAGGAGAAGAAAGATATTGGTCAAAGAGGAAAGTAAAAGTCCAATTAAAGCTAATCTCCTTTGAATCAAAACGGTGGTAAATTTAATTTTGGTGGGAATTCTCCGAATGCTGTGCCGACATTAAGATCAGATAAACTTGTTTCACTAATTCTGGATTCATTTTTGAATCTAACATATTTAAAAGCTAAGAGAGCGGATAGTACAATTAAAAGCATAACTTAATTCATAATTCATTCTCATTTAAAAAAATTTCACTCTTGATCATTCTAAGCATCCTAATTTTCCATAAACTCCAACAATAAGCAAGCAGTAGTCTGCGCAGCATAATGGATCCAACAGTAGCACTCTGATTTCTCACAATTAGGGAACCACTTCAAGCATTTTTGGAAACAGATTAAATTCATCCCCTATTATACTCTCTATAAGATTGATGAGTTAAAGTGTGCCAGTAAGATATCACAAGGTGTATATTCCGAAGGCTCTTTGCCTAATGTCTCGCTATCCATTCTACGATTACTTCAGTGAAATACTGGAAGATATCTACCGAGCTTCGAGACATCACGTCTTCAACGTCATTGAGTCTTACATAATAAAGCTAGTTTTGGAGACTCCAGCTCCTCCGAGAGGATTGGTTAAAGTTAAGTATAATAAGTTCGCTAAAAAGCACTCATGCTTGGAACTCAAACAGCCATCCATAAATTAATTGCCCTATGTTAACAATACCTTCTTCAACATTCTATTCAAAACGATCGGAATCGAAGACATCGTCACAATATTTACTCATATGCTAGTTGAAAAACACGTAAGTGAGATTTAGTAATCTTATTAACTAAACCTTTAGATATTGATATCAGCCCCAAATCCAGAGATACTTATTTAATAAGAAAATACGTAAGATGCATATACTTATCCCTCTTTCGTAATGTCTAATCTACTTGATTCATCCATTTGAGTGGACTTACTGGATGGCGTACTTAGCTCGACAGCCAGACTTACCAGTGGAGCAAACCTCTCTATCCTTACTGTATCTCATCCAATGCCATTTAAACTTATAGTGCACTTCCATAGCCCTACTTAGCATGCATTCTTGACAAAGACTATGACGAAGCAATTAGAGTGCTTGAAACTAATAACTCAGAGGCAAATCCTCTCGTTATCAGGATAAACCCCTATTTAACTATTTTATCTTTATAACTTACAAATATATAATAAAGTTTACTGACTCATGAAGTAAGTTAATGAATTCCTATCTCTAAATGGGATAGAGTGAGTTAGGAAATTTTTATAAACTTTGATGATAATTTGAGATGTGATTGAATGACTGGTAGATAATGTAGTTCAAATGCGTGAGCACAGTTCTCAAGGATAATTAAGCAGTGCGTTATCATGTAAAAGCAAAGACTGCCAATACACTTCAGCTCCCCAAGAGATTGAGAAGTCCTCTCCTAGATAAACTCAAAAAGATACTCAAAGCCTCTGCACAGAGGAATGAAGAGGTTTTCTCGGACTAAACTGTCAATGATATCAGGAATGAGTTCTATGAAGTTTTGCTATAGCTATTTGCTTACTATCATGAGTTCATTAGGAAAGATGAATATGGCGACTTTACTTTCGACATTAAATGCAAATAATGTTAGTTTCATATTTTAAGATAACATAAAGAGGTTCATGTAAATTTCCAATAGACAGCATAGAGAGTTCTATCTAGAATTTTTCCCACTCAACACTTAAAATGATAGATAGGAAAGAGGTTTGAACAGCTTATTCTAAAATTTCATATCTCAATAGCAAGTCAACACATTTAATAACATCTAGTGCTCCATTATGCACTTCAAGGAGTCAATTTAATGCATGCAAGATAAAGATACAGGAGTTTTAGTTAAGAGAGCAAATGCTTTCTTAGAGGACCCATCGCAGAGAATAGAGCACACTCAATAAAAAAATTAATTCCATTAACTTAACTTTTTTAAACCAATATGTAGGTATCTATATTTTTTATAGGGATTGACTGTTGATGCACCTTGGCCAGAGAACAATAATTTCTCAATGAGGGAACTGAAGGACTCATACCCTCATCATTTTCTATTATTTACCTAATGAGCTAAGACATGCCCTGGTTATTCCCTGTAGAAGCAAATTTAGATGAGGATAGCAGAGAGGGATATCGCTACCCTATTTTTCCAGTCTTAAATCCCCTGCTATACAAGTCTAGTAAAATATTTCCTCGAACCCTAGCTCCAATTTTGGAGAGTATGTTCCAGAGAAACGAAAACTATCGCCGCACTGATAGTAAGATGTATAACTCAATCTTCTAGAGGTAGAAGATAAATATTCCTTAAGTGAGCAGACAAGAAGGAACCTATGTGCATGTGACTTGGATATACATGTGGTGCGCTACTCTCTGGATGTAGGACGAGCGAGAGAAGCAGTTCAGGCTGATGCAGGTTTTGCAAGTGGTGAATAGACTAAAGAATGACTACATACAGCGTCTGTAGCTTGACTTGTTCTTCTTGCTCATAGAAACAAGTTTTCTCTATGGGGATTTCAAAATGACTCACACTATTTATAAAACACTTGAGGACTATGATCTCAAGCCAGATGCTAGAATTCAGCAGAGATATTTCTAGCACTCTAAGATACATCAAAAGAAAGTAGAGCAACAATAAAAAATCAAGAATTAGCTTAAAAGGCAACAGCGATTAAGGAACAATTAGTAGCAAAACTAAAGAAATCAGAATATAAGTGAGAACATAATTTATATTAGTGCTATCTAATTTTTTTAAAGGAGGTTACAAGAAAAGAAGAGGATAGTTTAAATATTAATGATTAAGTATCCAAGATAATTATTACTCAATAGCTAATTATATTTATTGCTACTTTTATTATAAAATTTGTGAAAAATGAAGGAATTGAGGTTGGAAGTCATCCATAACTAATTTTTCTGAGTATATTTTTGAGTCAATCAATTTAAAATTTTGAAAGTCCATCCAATCATTCCTTTATCAAGATTAGCTTTCTTTAACACATATGAATTTACCATTTTATCAAATGAGATTTAAATATATCATTTTAAAATATATACCGAGCAATAATATTACAACTAACCTTAATAACGTAAGCATAGGAGTTGGCATACCAAATCCTTAAAATTCAGCAGACAGAACAATAAGGAGGTCTGATGTTAACCCAAGTGTAATTAAAAAAGAGTCCATAATAAACGAAAGAGAAAATAAAAAGAAGCAGCTGGATGCTTAATACCTCAATCCTAATTCAAACTTCTATCGAAGGTAAAAGAATCAGTTCAATTTTAGGCGGAGAACTTTTAAAAATGCTGATGATAGAGGGATTCTCTTTGACGAGGTAAAATTAAAGCTTTAAGAGCAGTGTGGCAATTGCAACGGGCAACTCTTTGCAAATTAATTGAGAAAGGCTATCGAGAGACAGCATATGCAGTAGCTTAGGAGTGGAGGCAAAGTGATATCTGCTCTTTGCACATACTGTGGGAAGGACATCAATACACCTACTCTCTATGTAACAATAGGGAAAAGAGTTAAGAATATCCCAGGCTCATACAAAGAGGAAGATACAGTGTTCTTCAATGCGGCTTAAATACATAGCTTTATAGAGTACGAGTTTCTTCGCTAAGAGGATCTCAGACTCAATGTAAAAGACCTAAGAGAGACCAATAAGCAAGTATTCTGGAACTTAATTTACTACTTCAACGACTATGTTCTGCCTTTTGATTTTATCCTTCCTTATGAAGAAACTCCTAAAGAAATAGAACATTAATATTCTCTATAAAGTTTATCAATTCGTTATAAGCTAATCTTCTGATAAAATTTACTGTATTTATAAACATGACTATGAATTGCTAAAAAGAAATGCTTAACTAGTAAAGGTTTATCAAGCAAAAGAGGATATAGAAGAGCCCTTGCCTGATGAAATTGAGGATCCTGGTATGATGGAGCTCGGACCTAAAGGAAGAATAAGGCCTACCAGAATAAGATAGTGAGGAAACTAAAATCAAATTATAGGGTCATTAAAACTTTTAAATTCTATTTATTTAAAGATAGGTTTATTATGCATATTTCTAAAGCCTATTTTAGCAGTTTATAGAGATAATTTCAGTAGAAATCGGTGTGAAATTGATTAGTTGTTGATATAGCTTTTAATTTCAATTGTATTTGAAGCTGCTTGATCTTGGATAGTTAGTCTATTGCAACTGGTATTAATTTTTATCTATGGAAGAGGGCAAAAGCTATGCATTAAGGTTTGGATTGAAGTTGCCATAGCTTTCATCTGACTGAGCAGATTCATTATCCACTTCGTCCATTTCTTGATGCTGCTAACTCTCTCGGAAATTTCCACTATTAAACAGCTCCCTTATTTCTATAATAGCATTGGTATCCTTAAAAACACTAGCTTACTTTTGCTTTGATACTCAGTTATTAGGATAACGAAGAGGCAAGGGAAGAATTCGTAAATGATTTGGAACTAAAGAATATGATTAGACTCGATCATATAAAAATTCTTACAAGAGATTCCCAGAAAACTGGATTTACTGACTCAGGATAAAAGCGAGGGACAAGACCCCAAGTGAAGAGCAGATTATATACAGCCTTTATTGCGAAAACTAAAGTCATGAGTACTGTGATCCAAATCACTCTCACGTTAAGTGCTTTCAGAATCTCTTTTTCCTCTTTCTCTGAATTATCAATCAAGCTCGAAATAATTAAAGTGAGACGCATTCCATAGTTAGTCATGCAAACTGCGAAAATGAGATAGACAACTCCAAATAGTCCACATATAGCTTTGAGGAACTAAGGATTAGAGTAGTAGATAAACCCGTTGTCTATAAAGTTGATGAGAGGAATGAGATGATGTTACTATAAATTGCCATGCCAAAGAAGAACAAGTAGGTTAGAGCGTTGAAGGTATAAAAGAAAGGCTTGAGCAGGCTGTTTGACTCAGATTCCTCCTCCATTACTATCAGTGCAAAGTAGTAAATGAAGAGAGAGAAAGCGCTGAAGAAGAGCAAGCTCGGTACCTATTGCATGATGATGTATAGCCAATACAGGTCTGGTGTATAGTTAGTAAAAAGGACAATAATGCATCCCATTGCCCTCACTAAAGTTGCAGATAACTTTTAATTTGTAATAACTTACTAACACAAGTGAGGCAAAGAAAGTTGAAAAATCTCTGTTTATAAATGAGACCATCTCTTTATTGCTAGCTCAAAGAGTTTTAGGAGGAAATGTAGTAATTGTTGTTATTCGAAGCACTCGTGAAAGTTCCTTTTTTCTTGAAAGCCATTTATAAAATGAAGTTTAAATAAGAAAATATTCTGCGTAATTAAGACCATTCCACTTGACTTTGTATTTGAGTGATTATAAGCATTATTGCCTCCTAATAAAGGATGTGCTCCAGTTCTTCCAAGGCTTTCCTCTTGCATGACTTATTGACTGGAGCCATTAAGATGCTGATCAGTATACTTGTTGTAGTATGAATTTGATTCGTATAAGTTTCTTTGAATTGCTTTGAAACTGATGGCTAAGATGAATCCTGCTGCTGTAATGAACATCAGAAATTCAGCATCTTATATTTATTTAAATGTTCTATAATTCAATAAGAAGGAACCATTTATCTCCAAATCCTAGTTGGTTCATCTCCAGTTCAGAATCATAAAATTAATAGTAACAGATAATTCAACATTTTTTAATCCAGAAAAACATTAGTCTTATAAGCATTTATTGTCTTTTTAAAAATTCTTAATTAAAGTAAAGTTAATAAAGTAAAATATTAGGGTAAAATTAAAATCAATTTAAAAAACAAGCGCTTATAGTACTGATTCAAGAATCCATTTACTTCCTATGCAAGAATTCTTAAATAAAAAGATGTATAAATAATTTTTTATCTCAAGAACGTCGCAAAATATTTGTTTATATTTAGAGAATATTGGAGTACAATAAATATCTTTAAATATAAAATTTATATTTTAAAGAATATAAGCTGACTACTGAGCCATAGGATTCTAAAAAGATACAATTTAGAAAGATTTGAAAATTATTTTAAAGATTATGAAATAGATAAACTTTACCATTTACAGGCTCAATCACTTAGTTTTCATTTATAAAATTAAATTAAAATTAAAATTGTAAATATGAAAGTATAAATTATGTTTAATTATGGCATTTTCGAACATCTTTCATTAAGAACAAAATAATTTCTCACCTCTCTGATTGCTTTGATGAGATTAAAAGAATTAAAATTTTAATTATATCTAATTTTCTTGCTATAATTTTAAAATTAAATGCTGTTAAATTTACGATCCTACAATATTTGATACAGTGGCGCCCATTATTGATATTCTATCTTTATAAATCTAAATCTTATAGCCTATTCTTGTGATGTATCAAATATTCTAAGAATGCACATTAGTAGAAATAAGAAATGGAAGAAACTTTCAGTAAGTGAACAACTATTAACACTTTGATTGCTATATTTAATGTGAAGCTAACAAAGTAATTAGTCGAAGGAAACGAAAGAAATGCAGATTTAGGAGGTAACTTTGATTTCTAAGCAAGTGGAGAGAGTGAGAAAGCAAATAGGAAGCCTATCATAGCAACCAAGAAAGTTGTAGTGAGAGTAAATGAACAAGGTAAAGAGGTCGACTCCAAAGCAGCAGAATAAGAAAAAACTTTCAAAAGAAGAGGAGATGGCCTCTCAGACTTTATAGAGTTTAAAGGTCTATTTAAAAAGCTTAAAGACCAGGTAACTATAACTTTTTGAAATCTTGAATAAATACTCTTAGTATGATCTTCAAGAGAGAAGGCTGTAGGCGTTGGAAGACTTCTTTTAGAAGTAGTCACTCCTTACTTCTTCAAACGAGTTGGTGACGACGACTGCTCTCTCCAACTATCTTGACACCATGTCCTCTCATCTCTAAGCTTAATTAAGTACAAGGATGCAGGAGTAGAACAATCAGATGACTTTGAAACTTAGTGACTTTAGACAAGAGCTAGATCATCTGCTCAAAGAGAAGGCTAGTAAGTATACCACTCAGCGGTAGTACGCAGACATATTGCAGAAAAGCATTACAAACGAGAGCAAGTTAGATCAGATCCTCACTGGAAATTATTATGAGGTGGTTATTGACAAGAAAATAGCCACCAAAGCTGAGGTGAGTGATGTCGATGCTCTAGATAAGGGCAAAGCAGATATATCTGCAGTGAAAGAATGTATGGAAAAGATTACTAGACTAGAATAGATAATCAACGAAGGCTTATATGCTGAAGAGGGAGATGAGGATGAAGATACCATGTATGATGAGGAAGTGGACCCAGAGGAGTTGAAGGATTAAGTTAATAATTCTGATGCGGGAGACATACTCAAGTCATCCTCAGATTCTATCAAAAACTTAGAGTCAGCTCGCCTAGGGTCTAAGCCAATCTATAGTTAAAATAAAAGTTCTTTCATTCCTAAGGATAACTCTCAAAGGCCAAAAGTTTTATTCGAGCTCAATTCTAAGGAGGAATAAAATGATGGGGGAGCTCTCACAGACAGAAATCATAGCAAGCCTATCGCTAAATCAGGGTCAGACTTGTCAAGAGGCTAAAATGAAGAGGAAGCTATGAAATAGTTAGCTTTAAGAACTCCTTAAGTAGAAATCCATTAAGAACTCAACTCCTTCGATACGTAGAAGAAAGAAATTATATCCACATTTAATGAGCTAGACATACTTTAGCATAATAGATCTACAGGAGCTGAAAAAATTAGTTGTTATCGTTTTAAAATAAGAGAGGGTGGAAGGATAAGTCTTTTATAGAAGAAAAAGACAAGTAATCTAGATCATAAAGGAGATTTAAAAGATGCCCTGAACGAAATTGGGAAAATCAAACCAGCCTAGAAAAAATCTGACCAAAGGATAACAGAAGAAAAAAGTAAACCTCCTGGCAGATAAAGTCTAAAGTTAAGTGCAGACTCTAGAATGAGCAAACGAGCAACATAGCCAGTTACTGCAACTTAGATTAATTTTCAATTTTAAAATATTGATTCTTGAGGAAGAAATAGAGTTTAGTCCCTAGAAAATAGACTTTTTATCTAAAGGAAATTAAGGAAACGCTTTAACTCCTAAGTAAAGTGATGATTAGGAGTAAAATGAAATTAAAAAGAGCACCAATAAAAACGCATCAGGTTCCTTAACTCCTAATGCAACTTCTAAGATAAATTATCTCTTATTATTAAAATGATTAGATAAGCTTACCTGAGGGCATAAGACCAATAAACACTCCAGTTATAAATCCTTTAAATGATTTCAAAGCAAGCCCACGCCATCCCGTCTCTAATACCAATGTACTTGGAGGCTTAACTCATTCTCTTTTAGCCAATTCTACCAAGCTTCAAGCTAGCCTTCAAAAGGTTAACAACCCTCAAAATATACTATCCTAAGCTCCAACTTAAATAGGGTCTTCTAAAATTAACGGAGAGGACGGATAAATATAGCCTTCTATAGGAGTAAAGGTAAATATAGGGGCTAAGCAATAACCACTTGAGAGTAGCTCAAATTTTGACAATCAAGATCTAATGAACATGAGCCATAGCGGTGGTGGCAGCGGTGGCGGCCGTAGTGGAGGAGGAGAAAGAGCAAATAACATGTTAGCTGCAAGTGCTGTTGGATTTATCTATATTTTATAATGTTAGGATCTGCACTTGGGGGTAGAGAAAGAGCATTAAATATTACAGGAGGAGGGAGTATGGCGAATGATATGATGTCTTAAGCTTCTTCGATGAGGAGGACTTCTAAATGTAAGTGAAGCATTAAACCTTCTTCATTATATTAATTCTTGATGTTTAGTGTTTTTAGGGTCTTCCCCAAGACGAAAGGGCATGGGAGCGCTAAAAAGAGGTCTTTCTGCCACCCTCAGCTCCTAACTCACCTCCGATATTGAGATGATCAAGAAAGAAAATTTCGTTACCAATTAGAACATCAAAGATCTACAAGAGAAGATTATTCATTAATATGATGAATTTATCTTTAATTTAGAAGACAAAGACTTTGATAGCTTAGATGGCTCCAGTGGTGAACTTTTTGAGTTTATATGAACAGAAAATAGTAAAAGTGCTAAAGTAGTATGACATAATGGCTCAGAAAATAGATGAACAGGAAAGCTATGATGATAAACTTAAGCAGAAGTATCTCAAATCCTCTATAAAGTCTTAACTCTTTAATTGATCTTTTATTTAAAGGCGATGAATAAGATAAAAGTCTAGCTTGAAAAAGATGCACAACTGCTAAAGGATAAATAAGAAAGAGAGCAAGAAAAGAATAAAGTCAAACTCAAGACTATAGAAATTTACGATTTAAAATATGAGATACTTTATCCTTAAATTGATGTCTAAAGCGTAAAAATTCAATAAGATTTCATTAAAAAGCTGTTTCAGCAAAACAAACTAGACCTTATTTAGAATATTTTCATTTATTTTGAGACCAAAACGGAGGATTATCGAATCAAAGCACTTTCCTAACCACTTTAGAAGCACACTAAAATAGCTTGATGATGTAGAACTCTTCAGCACGCTCAAATAACTTTACTCCGCTCACTAACTTCCACACTACTCAAGCCAATGGAGCATAAATTGCAAACTAGTCTTCTATAAATAGTAGCTTGCAAAATGAAATCGATAATCTCAAATCGTTCATGCTGAATAAGATTTTAATTTAAAAATACATACATGAGTTTTACTTTGCATTTATAAGATTGAAACAGTATATTTAAGGTTAGAATAAAACTAAGAGCCATTAGATGATAGTGTTCAAAATTTGAAAAAGGAAAACGAAGCTTTCATGCGACAGCTTGATAGATATGATGCTCTTTACAGGAATATGCTGAACGACTACATAAATGTTCTAGAAGACAATAAAAAGTATGTGAGTAAGCAGGTTGATGCTGAGAAGAAGCTAAATTAATTTTTATAGGCTATGCAGCTTCTTAGAGTAAAGTTAAATTAGTGGATTAGACTTATTTAGCATAAATTAAATCACTAAAATTAATGGCAGGGCTTTGCTTACTCAGATGTTTGGGAAGATTCATCCTTCTCGCTCCTTTGCTAAAATCTTCTCTCGAGATTATTTTGATAAACGAGCAGACTCCAAAGCTAATCGTAGAACGCTCTTAGTATATCTTAGGCGAGCTTTCTCAAATAGGCTTCATGAATCAGCATCTTATTTTGCCCTACTTGATGAAGTATCAAGTTTAAATATCACTTGCTTATGGAGGAATTTTGCTTGGCCTCTGCCTTTCAGTGCTTTTTGGAATGAGATGCTGCGTTCTGAATAGCTTGATAGCATTTATCTTGAGCTCTATAGTGTTCTTCCATGTCGATTTTCAGATATATTTTTAATATAATTGAATTGCTGTTTTTATAAGATATTAAGCCTTGAGAGACCGGTAAGCATTGAAAACATACAAACCATAGCTCTACTTATGATAATCGTGGCAGGCCTCCACCTCATTAAAGGTTCCTCTAGTTGCTCTAAACAAGTTGTTGCATCATCAACAAAGGTCACTAGCAAACATTTTAAAAAGCATTAATTTTTTCATAAGCAATATTGATGAACCACATAAAGAAAGCTCAACTCAGCACAACATCCAAAATCAAGAGAAACCAGTCAAACAAAAAGATTCAATTTTCATATCCTGGTTATTTTGTAAATTTTAAAGCTTTCCAAAATCAGAGTAAGCCCAGTTAAACTACTACAACAAAACAAGTTCAACCTACGAGCGTATCATCAGCAAAGCCTAAGAAAAAGTGATAATTGCTTTTGAAGAAGAATCAGCTAAAGATATTTGCAAAATTAATTCAAATTTATTCATAACTTTTAAATCTCCTCCTATTTCCTAATCAATAAGTGATTCGAAAGATAAACAAATATAAGTGTGAAAATCTGTGCCCTTACTTGTATGCTAGAAATCTTTTGCCTTTAAGGATAAGAGTAGTAGCTTGAGGGAACAATTTAATTGCATCACAAATTAAAAATTGACAATATGATGGTGCATTAGGTGTGAAATTTATTTTTAAACTATAATATTTATATTTCGCATTTAACATCAGCATTATCATCTACTTTCACACATTTCAACTCTCTTTAAAATTAACGCATCATCAAAATGGGATTTTTAGACGTAAAAGGTACAAAAATGACTTATAACGAGTACAGCAACCCTGAGACAATCAGAAAGTATAAATTAAATGGTCTCATGCAGTTCCTCAACATCTTCAATGCACACAAGGACAGATTCATCTCTAAGATAAAAAAAATTATTACTAATTGTTTGAATTATTAAAGAAGGATTTGCACTGGGGTGAGGAAATGGAATACACTTTGTTCGTGATGGACATTTCACGCAAGAAGGCATGGCTAGCTGCACAGGGCTTCTTCTTGATCGAGACATTTAACCAAATGAACAATCCTTCGGTACAGCTGCAACCCGAATTCGGCAATTGGATGATTGAAGCCGTTCCAAAGGAGCCTTACAACTCTACTGAAGATTTAGACGACCTCATGAGCTGCGACTAAAAGGTGCAGGAACGGTAAGTCTAGTAAAATTGTCACATCTCTGACGCTAGCTATTTATGCTGGTCTGATCAATAGCAGCGACACTCATACTTAATTTTGAATTTCTATTAAATAATAAACTATGGCTATAACTTCGCAACTTAATCACCTTCATTATCCTTCTTTCTAAACTCCCATTTTAATATTTCCAAAGCTAAGAAGCCAATAAAAGAGAAATAAACCCCGAAACTTATCTCTTTAATATAGAAGAAAGATCCTTGATCAATTTTTTGAACATTATTCTATTGCATTGACAAGTTTTGCTACTCCAATTATCTTAAATGCATTTAATTTTTAACATATAAAGTTATCTTAGGGACTGAGGATCACATTCTGGTTGATGAGTAGGAGATTATGGAAGAAATTTAACGCTACGAAGGCCAGCTAGAGAGAAGAAATCTCTACTCTGAGTCGCTCTTCGCCGTTGATTAAACTGAGAATCCTCACCCAAGATTCTCGGGGCTAATGATGTCAATCAGACAAAGAAGAGGAGAAAAAGTCAAAATCCTTGTTCCAATTTATCCTGATGAGAAAATTATTGCTTTGTATTGATTATGAATTAGAAAACTTCCATGATTGCAACTAAGTATGAGCCCGAGCCAGGACAAATTTACATGGATTCTATGCACTTCGGCATGGGCTGCAGTTGCTTGTAAGTAACTTACGAGACTCAAACTATCAATCATGCTCGGTATCTTCATGACTAGTTACTAGCATTTACTCCAATTCTGGCTGCTCTATCTGCTAACTCGGTTATTTTCAAGGGTAAACTTGCTAACATTGATCTAAGATGGAGAGTGATTTAAGACTCAGTAGACTGCAGAACTTCAGATGAGAGAGACCCAAAACATCCTTCTTATGTGCCTAAATCACGCTACAGCACCATCAATCACTACCTTTCTAATCATGAGTATGTCAAAGAGAGCTACAATGACACTATTCAATATAAAGTTGATTAGGAACAGGTTGACCTACTTCAATAACGAGGAGGCCTTGATGATAGATTAGCCTTTCTATGATAATTATTTTATCATCTAAAAGAAAAAATAAAAGGCATATCACAAAAATCAGATAGATCTCAAAAATAGGTAAGAATGGACAGTTGGGTGTATTTTTATATTCTCAATTTAAGTATAAACTCAAAACTTAAAATGCATTTTGAAGTTGTTGACATCTCAGTTATTTTATTCATAATTTTATATTTGAGAAGCGTCTGTCTTAAATTTGAATTTGGATCAGACTAATATTTAATAAAGAATAAAATTTTATCAAACCTTAGGGTAGCATATGAGAGCTCTCTGCTATTTATATTTATTTATAAGGTAACGCTTGTCTTCATCTAGAGATGTAAATCAGAAAAGTTCAACCATTAAAAATTGTATTAGCTTCAAATTTTTCTGATAGAGCGCTTTACTCTTCTTTCATAAATTAAATTACTGATTGAATAGCAATATAAAAGTAAGCTTCTATATTTACCTTAGAACTTTGCAGTCTTGTTTTTAATAAATACTTGAGAATTATTTATTCCCTTACTTATTAAATTAGCCTTCCATATTGCTTCTCTATTTTCAAGAGATCCTATTCCTACTTTCTCTGACGAGCATGAAGACTCATTAGACAATACTCAGACGAGCAGTCACTTTGAGAATTTGCAATCAACTAACTGGAACTCTCTTCGATTCAAGCCACCTCCATCTGCAACTTCCAAGATAGGTTGGAGGGTAGAGTTTAGAAGCCTTGATATCCAACTGACAGATTACGAGAACGCAGCCTTTATTATTGTGCTAGGCTTAATCGTCAATGTCATCAACAACTTTTAATTAAACTATTGAAACAAGGAAGGGGTGGATAAATTTGAAACTTCGACGTCAATTTCATCATGCCAATTTCCAAGGTTGATGAAAACATGGTTAGAGCAGAGTAACCCTCTGCATATCTTAAGCAAAAGTTCTACTTCCGCACTAATGTAGTGAGCGAAGATGGAGACTATAAAACCTGCAAACTTCAGGAAAATGACTATCTCAAATCTAAAAGCAACTAAGAGGAGGAGGAGAAAGTTCCTAAAGGATGCAAGCTCAGCTCTTCTTCTGAGGAAACTGAAGAAGAAAATGAATAGGAAATATTCTAGGAGCTGTATATCCATGAGATCAACTTAATATTTGTATGATGGCTAATGAGATCTTAGAGGGAAAGAGTGAGATAGGATACAAAGGCATATATCCTTTAATTTAAGATTTCCTCTCGACCAAAAGGTACCCTAAAGATTAGCTGGAGAAAATTAATGGGTAAACATTAGAATGAAAGTTAAAGTACTTTCAATTATTAAATAGGGTTTACCTAGATTTCATACTGGGCAGAGCAAGAGGTGATCATCAGACAGGCGCAGACTTCTAGAGAAATATTGTTCTTAATCATCCATAATACAAAAAGGATTCTATTGTTTCCTAGGAGATAGCTTATGATTTGATTGCCAGCGTTCTTGAACTTTCCGCAGATGAGGAAAAGAGAGCCCATTTTTATGGGTTGAAAAAATGAACTCGGTCTAGAAGGAAAGTTCTAAAGTATGAATCTAAAAATAGACAGGTTTCATTATTCTTTGGCGAGCTTACTCTCATTAAAGATAGAATATGAATGGATAGAGTGATTGCAAAAAATAGATGTATAAATGCTCTGATCGTTAAATTTAAATAGTCATTTAAAGATAAATAACTGTGTAGTTCTTTATTTGCATTCTTTTTATAGCCTTATTGTATCAAACTTGATTATCACTTTTTATGAACATTCCTTAATTATTTTCAAACTTTTCCTCTTTTCAAACTATTCTTTAGTTAATTAATTTCATAATAATCTTCTTCATCTAATTTCTTTAATTATTATTTACTTTTACTGTTACTACTATTGCTATTATTATTGCTGCTGCTATTATATATATTGATCCGGAAAAAAATGAAAAATGAGTTTTACCTGTGGGTTTCGAATCTTGGAGTAAAAAATGACTCATCTAGGCTACCATCTGAACATCAGGTCTTCAATCAAAGTCTACTTTCTAATTTCTTTCAAAATTATCTAACCACCAATAATACATTCGTATTCATCCTATAATTAATTTATTTAAAATTCTACATCAATTTTATTTAATGAGACATGCTAAGAATGTATATGTTTTAGGATAACTCTAAATTTAGTTAGAATCTTTTAGACATTTGACCAAATGCAATCCGAGAAGGGAAGGATTAATCAAGATGAAATTTATCAAAAAACTAAGAATTAAATAATTTAGCTCTCCGTTAATCCTAATTCCTCACTAAAATCAAAACTCAAAGATTCAGAGAAAAAATAAAATGAAAATATAACTTCATCATAAGCTAAGTAAACTATTCGTTCTAGTGATAAAATTTCCAACTTGTATAGTATCTTAGCTAACTAAGCTATTTAAAACTCCAGTTTTTCCATTTCTTAAAGCCTCCTGTTTATTCTTAAGTTGATTTGATTGGTACTTCGCATACTTTTGATCATAGATACTCCTGAGATTATTGAGTACTATCTCTGGCACAACTGCATTAAAGGGCTTGAGCATTGTAATGAACTGATCAATTCTTATATCCTTTGCATTTTCAAACCCATTTTGCTTTAATTTCTCAATACAGTCGCCATAGTTGTAAAGTGAGGAGAGATTTTTCAAAAAACATTCTCTATCCAAAAGCCCTCTTCCTTTCTTGTCATACAGATCGAAAATATTTCTATACTCTGTGATCTCTTCAGTAGTTATGAATTTCAAGTCTTAGGAGAAAATGCGATTTGTATTTACAGAAGTTCTTCTCCCTGCTCCTTAGCCACTTGAACCTTTCAAACTCATCCTACTGTCTCTTTGAGAGTATGCATTATCCTAGCCTGATTTCGTTCTAATTATGTGACTCAAGTTACCTCCTGTCTCACTTGTATTCAAGTTAAAATATTAGTTTAAACTTTAAAAGTGTTGAATAAAGTTATTTGAGCTTTGCCTTCTTCTCTGGGGACCATCATTGAATGAGTTAGTTTCATCATTAGGCTTTTTAATTTCATCATCTATCTCTCTGTACTTCACGTGATTTAGCTTGACCCATTTAATGATCTTTTCAATGTGCTACTTTTACAAACCTGGAATCATGGCCTTAATCATATCAACAAAGGTAATTGAGCCACAGCTCTTTCTGTCAAAATATTTGAACAGGGATATCGATATGAACTTCAATGAGTTTTAGTTCTGACAGGCTCTCACATAGTCTGAAAAATTGTTGTAAAAGGCTTTCTCTGAAAAATCTTACCATCAATTGTTATGTAGCCTTTGTTGTCATCATCAATTTAGTCAAAGTACTCTTTCATAAGCCTTAAGCTTTTCTTTGAGTAAGATCTACCTCTCTAAACAGCAAATTCATGAAACTCAAATCTTACAAGGGTAATAAAGT
The DNA here is from genome assembly GCA_027382625.1 of Tetmemena sp. SeJ-2015. Taxonomy (NCBI): domain Eukaryota; phylum Ciliophora; class Spirotrichea; order Sporadotrichida; family Oxytrichidae; genus Tetmemena; species Tetmemena sp. SeJ-2015. Next base: position 85,498 of record JAJKFJ010020927.1, read on the forward strand.
TGTCTTAGAAATACTCTTTCCTTTTTTAACTTGCTGAATTTATTATATCAAGTAGTTCTTCATCTAAATCGAAGAGAGTATTTTAAGGGCTGTTTATTAGGTAATTATCGATCCGAGGGGAAATAAGATCTGAAGGCCCTCCACCTCCTTGACTGTTTTATTCCTTAATCTTCTCTATGTTCAGACTTAATCTACTTTTAAAAGCTTCCTTTGATGAAATTATTTACATAATTAACAAAAGAGAATTTGAGTCGACTTCTCTCTACTTATTTGAAATAGCATTTCCTCCCTTGTTATTAGTTATTGCAGTCTATCTCGATTAAATTGATAGAGTCTATTTTTAATTTCTAATACCTTTACCATCAGGAGAACCTCTAGTTGTAGCTGGGTATCACTTTTATCCCGCAGTAGTTTAGTTTCTCGACTATTCCCCACCTGATTAAGTGTCATCTTTAAGTCTTGTCGTAAGGTTGCTCACTGGAAGTATATTTTGATTGTCTAGATGATTTCTAAACTAACTGAACTTTCTAGGTTTTTGCCCTTGTGAATCACGAAATGTTTGCTGAGGGCTTATTTTCTAGCTCTAGCCTTCTTTTCTTATTCTAAGATTAGTTTCAGCTTCTTAGTCTTGCTCCATAATAGCTTTCTTAGTTAAGCCTCTGCTACTCATTCCAATTTAATTGCCCTTCGGATTAAAATTGATTGGTCCACTTATACAATAGATAAAAACGATGAATGTGTTTTTTAACTTCCAAGATTAGTAGTGTTAGGTATTACTGCTGCGTTTCCCCAACTTATAGATCCTCTTTAGTTCTGATGGTGGGAGGGACTCATTATACTTAAGAATTTAATACGTGATAGAAGGTCACAGAAACTTTAATAAAGAGAGACCTGATTTTTAAAAAGAGATTAGTATATATATTCAGTTTTAATATAAAGACATTTAATTTTTAATGGAGGGGAAGGATGGAATAAGAATGACTTCTACTACACTACCTTTTGAAAGCACTTTGTGTTTGTTCTTCTGCATCAATTTCGCTTTCGGCTACTTTGTGTTGTGGTGGTATCAACAATCCTAACTTTATTATATCAAGGCCAAGGAGGATGATTATTTCTTGAAATTGCTTTGATAGTGTCAAAAGTGTTCAATTATTCCATTTATTTCAAAATCTCATCACTTCTAGCCTCTGAAGTTTAGTTTTTTTTGTCTTTTTAGTCTGCCTCTTTGTCTTGGATCTTAGCCTTCACATTCTCGATGGTGTCAAAGTAGTTTCTCATTTAAAGGATATAGTTGCTGTTATTATTGATTCTGCTGAAAGAGCTGTTGTGTTCCACATTTAAATTAACAGATTAATCAATTAAAAAACGTCATATATATTCAATCAGCCAACAAGGACTCTAAATCAATGTATTTCTAAGAAAAATGATCGACGATTCTGTATTAAATTCTCTAGTATATTGATCGCTGGCCGCTCATCTACTTCTAGTGGTTAGTTGCCTTGATCATTTACGATTGCTTAAAGTCATTGAGTTACAAACTTGCCAGCACATTTCTTCTCTTACCTCCGTTTAAGTACAGCTTTCGCTTATATTAAATTATGAGGTAATATTTTTAAAGTAAACTTGACTATGTTATGAGGATGCAAATTATTTCCGTCTTCCTCGTCTGATGTTGTGGTGGCAACTGCCGCTTGTGGTGATGGCCCTCCATCTTTATTTTTTTTGCTTCTATTCTTGCTAGATGCTGTCATTGCATTTACTAGTCAGTTTGTGTCGACTACTATGTGCATACAATATTTTCCATATTTATGCAGGTGCAATAATATTTAAATGCAAAGGCTCGAGCTCAAAGTTCATAACGTCAATTTTGAAGAAGTTTTAGAACAGTTTTAAATCGTATTGAATGGGGTTAGTTGGCTCGTAGTCCATCAAAAAATTTATAAACTGCTGATTCAACTCTATCCAATTCACTAGCTCTGTATAGTCGATGTTATTATCGTTTGTTGCATCTGCTGACACAAAAGCTTTGAAAATAACCAATTATTTTTTACTTGAGGTATTAAGATTTTTAATCAGATTGGACAGAGGTAAAATAGGGGGGGGGCCTTTCCTCGTCATCCACTTTTTTCATGAAGATATGAAAAATCACTGTCTAGCCTAAAATTAGCCAAAAACACCAATTTTTTAGTCCTAATTCAATTTCAGAGGGCTTATAACGATCATATTCTTTAATTTAGAAAACATCCAGAGCCCCCGGGAAATATTCATTTATAAAAATTAAATTTTAAAGCAGTGGCAATATCACTAGGATATTTAATTCATTCACAAGTTTAAGATATCTAATGTAAAAAATAAAAAGTACACTAAACCACCTTATCAATAATCTGAGCTAAAAATATATCTAAGTCAACTTATTTCATTAAATACATTTTGTTCTTTGATTGTATGATTAAATATGAAATTTCATGTATTCTTAATTTCTTTCAAAATATTCTAGAATAGAATATCGAAGCCTTAGCTTTTAAATAGCTGTAAGCATGTTTAAAGGAAATTCATCTCATTTATAAATGTCTTTTATAGCATTGATATTTTTCGTAGTTAACTATTATCTTATATTTTGAAAACATATATTTTTATTCAATAAAATAAAGTCTTTTTTCTATAAAATTTCATTAAAAATACAAAATTTCGTCTTACTAATTCTAAAAAAATTAAGCTCTATTTTCTAAATTAAAGAATATGATCGTTATAAACCCTCTGAAATTGAATTAGGACTAAAAAATTGGTGTTTTTGGCTAATTTTAGGCTAGACAGTGATTTTTCATATTTTCATGAAAAAAGTGGATGACGAGGAAAGGCCCCCCCCCGTAAAATAAAAATAGCATTAAAATTAAGAAAACATGGGTAACGTAGTTCTGAATGATCTAGAGGCTAAATTTAACAAAGGCACTAGACACATTGAAATAAGTCTACTTGGAGTGAGCAATCCTCATTTAAATCTGCTGAAACACTGTAAGTATTTTTGTCTTTTATTTAACTAAAGTTTGCTATAGGGTCCTTGAGTGACGTGAGAAAGATGTATGATAAATTCAGACAGATATGCGATGGAAAGAACTTCAAAGATGTTACTAAACGTACTTTGCATGAGATTCTTCCCTTTAGTCTCACCACTAATTGCAAGATTTATGACAATTTCAATTTCAAAGGATCGCGTAAGCTTATCTTTTAGAGATTTATTATTTTATCGAACCTCTATCTCTTCTTGCTTGATTTTGAAAGCTAAATTTTTACAGACAAGATAAACTTTTATCAAATATTTTTGGGTATACTGTGGACATCCTATGCACATCGGCATCAAAAGGTTGAATGTAATCTTCATTAAATTTTTATCCTTCAAGTCCTGTATAGAATGATTGACGCAGAGGGTAAGAATCAAATGAAATTCGAGGAACTTCATGAAATCATAAAATGGACACTCAAAGGAATCGGCAAATTCTTCATTATTACTTTTAGAAAATACTATGGGCATAAATTATTTTCTTAATGTTTTTGTAAGAATTTAAATGGAGTTTTACTTAAAATTTTTACTTTACTCTATCTCTTATATTTTTTCTATTTATCTCTATATTAATAATTATTCTAATCTGTGCTTTCTTTTTCGAATTTGTAACTTAGCACTATTAAAGTGCCAAAGCCAAAAGAAATTTAGATTATCTCTTACAAAGCTTTTGCATATTAATATAAAAATACGGTGCACAAAAGCCATAAATAGGAGAATAATTAATATTTATGGAATGTTTATTTAAAGAATTAGTCACTATTGATTACTCACGCCCTACTTTTAACTACTGCATCAATCTGATTATATGTCTGCTGTCTGATAAAGTGAGGCTACAGCCATTCTTTATTTTTACCTTTCAAAGACTCAATAAATTCTTCCTTGCTCAACTTGGTCGCATTACTATCCGAATTTATTCAAATTACAATAAATTAAAAAATATCATCAAAATTGCTATGCATTCAAAATTTTAATTTAGTATACTAGTTTTCATGTTTGTTTTTTAAGTACAATTATCCCCTTTTCTTAATAAATTACTTTGGGAAAGCATAATATAGACCTTAAAATTAGTTATATGTCGATTATTTCATGCAAGAAATAATTTCTATATTTTCTTAGTTAGTCTGTGAAATTTAAGCATTTGTCAATAGATATTTATATATCGAATGAATTTATTAGGCTTTGTTTCTTATTTCTTTAGTTTTAGCCTTCCAAAACTTTCTAAATTTTTTTGAATATTATAAACCACATCTAAGTATTTGTCAAGGAGAAGTTCTAAAACTTCCTTAAAAATTGAGTCATCCCCTGATGTGATTGGTTACAGCCATTGAGTAGGGATCGGAGTCTCACTTGGGGGTTTATGCACGCTGTACAGAACTATTCCTCACAATTTAATCATTAATAACAGCACAAATAAATTATCAATTTAAAAAATAATTACAAATATAGAGTCTATAGAACTTTAAATTTAAAGAAATGATATATGTGTAAACACAAATTAGATTGCCTGAAATTTTGGAAAGTGAGTATTCAGAAATTATAATTATGCCCACATTCTCTATTAACTAAATAAATCCTTATTTTTAATTAAATTCCAATAAATATTATAGTTTTGTAGGAGAACTCTCCTAGCAATTGCATATAGGCTTTCAACTCTTTGTCATTATTTGATATCTAAAATTAATTTAACTCATATTGTAAAAAGTAAAGTAAAGTAAAAGTAAAGTAAAAGTAAAATTTAGGGAATGTAAATAATAATTAATTTCAAAACCAGCACTTATTACAGTTCTAGTTAAGAAACCATCTTATTATCCTATGAAAGTTGACTTTGGTTTATAAATTTGTAGGGATATTTAGAACTCAGTGGGCAACCACTAGCATTCAAAAATTTCCTACTTATTGTAAAAAATAATTAACTAATTATCTGGGGAGTAAGCTCCTCTTAGCATATTTCGAAGAATCTTTGAGCTCTAATGAGGGGAGTACTTGCGCAATACAAAATGCCGAAAAGCAGAATCTCAGAAATCTTGTACTGCTTCTCGTTCTTTTTAAACACTGGGTTCAATATAATGTCCCTAATTAAGGAGCCCTCCTTCTCAATATCTAATTTAAATTATTTATCAGGGTATGCATCTTTGAAGCTCTCAACCAATTGTTACTCTGTGATCATATCCTCATCCTGTGGGTCAGCTAGCTTTTTAACTCTTCTATCGAAATCGTCCAACGTCATAGTCTTAAGAGGAAAAGTTTACTCGAACTTAGTCACTGGAGCAAACCATGATTCATCCTTAATAATCTCAGGTCTGATTGACTGGAGTTTCATCTTGCCTTCCTCAATATAAAGAATCAAATTTTATAATTGTCAAGCTTTTCTGAGATGCTGGGTCCATAGTTTTACTTGGCTTCTTGGTACTTATACTGAGTGTATTTGGCTCCTTCAACTAGCTTCGCCTTGGCGCTATCCAATTTGTCGCGCGAACAACCACATCCATTGCCCATTTTGAAATATAGTAAGAATTCAATGAAATAATTAGATGAATTATTTTTAAAGTTTAAATAAGCATTACATAAAATATCTTAGATTAATGGAGAAAAAAAAAACATGAGACCATAAAGAAATTTTTAATTTAAGAAAGGCTCAAATTTATTCACTAAATTAGTTCTGTGAAAGTCTACAAATTTATATTAAAATAAAGTGAAGGGATGAGACAAAGGTGTTGAAAAAATAAGTTAGAAATACTGCTCTTATTTGATATTTATTTTCTCTTCTTGAATTGGTTTGAATCTATATTATCTCTATATAAATTATTTGATTAGTTAATAAAGGATTAATTTCCTTAATAATCTATTAAATTTAAATTTATAGAGTAATTAAGTTTGTAAGTGCTATAATCTTCATAAAATGTTCTTAATAAATTCCATAGTATAGAAGTTAAACTTATCAAATTAAAGAGTTATCAGATATCATGCCCCTCCACCAATAGTAGTATTATGCTGATAAATTTAATGATCAGTGCTTGCTGTCTGGCTATTATCGTTTATTACGATGGTATTGTTGCCTCCATTAGAGCCAGTTATTGTGCTAGCTGGATGCTTTCGACTTTATTATTAACATAGAATCAAAATATAAATTAATGTCAACTTGAAGTCGCAGCAGAGTGTTAATAATTTTGAGGAGCCATCACACTGAAATAAACTTTCACTATGAAACCAATTATCAGACCCATCTTTGCGAGCCGCTTAGTGTTACAGAAAAGAACCATCACTACGAATGGGAAGGGGAAAATGAATCCAAGGATAAAGCCCCATGCAAAGTCTGAGCAAGTCCCTTCGTTTAATCTACCTCCATAGTAAGGTCCTCTAGGTTCGGATCTTGAATTTGTGTTGCTTATGTTATTTTATAAATGAACATTAATTTGAGACTTTAACTCTCTATGATTCTGAGAATAAATAAAGTAGGGCCAAGTCTAAGTCTTCTTCTATTGCTGTTAGATCTTTGTCGGCTGTTCTAAGACTCAGGTGAACCAACTCTCCTAACTCTCTCGGTGCTTATTACATTTCTCATTCTATCTTGCTGCACTCTAATCTAGCTCTAGAATCCCTCAAGAACTGCAAGGTAATTATTTAAGTCCATAGGCTCTCCATTTGCTACTTCATTTTAAAATACTAATCATGAAAATACAGAGTGTAAAAATTTATTTATCATCCTCTCCCTCCGCTTCAACAGCTGGCTGGATGCTTTATTCTTAAACTACAACGCTTGCATGGATATAAGGATTAATCTTCAAATCTAATAGGAAAAAGTTAAGCAGATGAATTGTTTACTAAGTGTTCTGAGCTATAAGTCATCTTTCAAGAGCTTCCCTTAGTATATCAGTTTCACAATAACGTTGAAGTTGTTAGCATGCTCTGGGAAAGCCTAAAATATGTTATAAACAGTTATCCAACTTACTATATCCTTGAATTCCAAAATATTCAGATCAGAAGAGTAGTCTATTTCAATCTCCCTGTCAGCAGAGTTGAGTTGCTTAACTTTTACGACTATCAAATTTTCGGGCATTGCTGATCTTGAGGATGCAGAAGTGGATTCGTCCAGGCTTCTTTTACCTTTTGCTTGTCTAGGCTGTTATCAATAAAAATATATTAAGCATTTATCGTGCTACTTTAGAGTTCGCAATAGAACTGGCAGAAACTTCTCGATTAAGCTTAATATCTGGCACAAAGCTTTGAGCTGATTAATTATTTCGCTTTGCTATCGCTTCAGATTAAGGTTGAACAACTGAGGAGGAAGTCATATTAAGCTATTCAGTGCTTTCTTAGGTATTTTAAAGAGGATGAGTCTGTATCGAATCCAAAGAGAGTGAGGAGTATGGACCAGTCTCTCTTTAATTAGTTCCTTAATCTGACTAATTCATTTTTGAAGTACCTGCCTCTTCATCATCAAGATTCAATTAGAAAATTAAAATTAAACAAAGATGCTGATAGCGAGTAAAGTTTGACATTTTAAGAAAAGAAGAATTACTAATTATTTTAATACATTCACAATCTAAACTTTAATTACGAGATTAAATCTTAACTCAAAATTAACTTTGATCATAAAATCTCATCGAAGTCAAATGTAAATGTCTCTTCATTATCATTTTCTCTACCGCTGTCCAGCGGAGAGTTCATATTGGGATTAGATAGTTAAGTGTAAGAAGACCTCTACATGTTGATGCCAAGTGAGTCATTGTTGTTACTGCCAAAGGATTTCAGTTTGATCATAGCGTTCTGTGGTGTATTTAAGAGCATAGATTTCTCCTGGGACATCCTTATTTGATTCAGTACATCAGATAAGACATTATGAGCTGGTGTAACTGATGTACTTTTGTGTTTGTTGCTAGGATTGTTTGAGCTCTCATAAGTTTGTGTGCCATCTTGTCTAAGCAAATGTGAGAACTGCAGGTCTTCCTCATTATCACTCGCTTCCTCGACATTTAACTCGTCCTCGGAATGAATATCCTCAAGCTCTTTCAGCTTCAGATTTTTAACATTTCCTGACTTTAGAAGAGTAGATCCTCTTCTTAAGAATTATAAACCACCATCTTGTCTCTAGTTGCTGTTGTTCAAGCCGTTGTGTTACCTTACAAGCATGTCTGCTTCTTCTTATGAGTCCATCTTTTTGTAGAACCCATTTTCTTCTTCCTCATCTTGTATCAAATTGCAATCATCATCCATTTCAAAGTCATCTTATTCTTCAATAATCTTAGATTTGCCATGTATTGCTAAAAAGCAGAATAATTGAAAAGTCTGAGAGGAATTTTCATTCAAGCAAAATTAATAGTTAGACTGGCGCCAATCTTCTCAGGTCAATGAAATTCCTGAAATTTTCCCCCACTATCATAGACTATTGACTTTTGAGGGAGGGGTTTTGCGCCTCTGAGTTCTTAGGAGACGCAGTATTGGAAATTGTTTGATAGCAAGAGTCTTAAAGTTCTCTCATATTTTGAGTGAAGGATTGACTGTTTGTATAACTTTGCTCATATTTCTTCTTCTTAAGCACATTTAAATATCTATCCTTGATCTCTGCTGCTGATCTATTCGGCAGGGACTTAGAAATTCTGCTCCAGTCGTTAGGGAATAACTCAAAGCTCTGGAGAATTACGTCATCTTCTTCAGAGCTAAATTTAGATACCACATAGTTCGCCTGCTTCAACAGGTTTTGTCTTTTTTCCAGATAAAATAAATGATACTTAAAAAGGAAATTGCAATCATCTATAATACACTTTAACTTTTATAATGAATAAATAAAATTGCCGAATAATTATTTAAAGATAATTGATAAATCTTTCCCTGACCTGCTTTGAATTCCTACCTTCGAGAGATTTTGCAATTAGTGACCAATTCCTTCCAAACTTAGAAACAAGTATTAAATTAATAAGAGAATTCAACTTCTTGAAAGCTTGCATTATTTTAGCATCTTCCTCAGGCGTCCACCTTCCCTTGACTGAGTTATCTAGTTGCTCAATTCTCTGCTTTATATCTTCGGGATCGAACTTTTCACCAAGTTAAGCTTCCTCTTTTATTTTCATGTAGTTGCTCCCAAACTTAAGAAACGCCTCAATCAGCTTGCTATCTTGCTTCTTTGACCAAGAGGGCCCATTCTTCGAGTTGTCTGCAAATTGCTCAGGAGTCACTGTGAAATGCTGATTTGCAAACAGGCTAGAAATGTTGAAATTCACAGCTCAAAATTATAAAGTTAGTACAAATAGTTACATTCATTACAAAAGCTTAATGTTGAGGGGCATAACTAACTGTCTCAGTCAGAAAAGGTAATGTATAATCACCCTCATCTCCGTCCTCCTCATACTCCTCATATATTACTGGCAAGGGAAGAAGATCTTCTCGCTCTTCCCCTTATTAAGAACTACAAGTGATAGAACGCTTTAGAGAGAGCCTCAGTTAAGCTGAAGATGCTTCATCATCCTATTGGATAAAGGAAGAGGGCTCTGTATTCAGAGCCCTGTCAACCATCTCAACTTTTCTGTTTTAGCTATTTCTTCTGCTATTAAGGTTACTGTAATTCTCTTCACAAAGTAAATATAGATTCAAATTTAAATACACTCTTCGATTAAGAGATAATTATTATTTTGCTCTGCTGTAAATTGTTTGTCATCAGCTTCTTATTACCCCAGTTTCTTAACACTTAGTTGGTTGAATGCCCATTCTTTAGTTGGATTTTTATAGAAGTCCTTAATAAAGCGGATTCAACTGCGGTGATTAGAAGGCAGTCCTTTAATTCTCTGAGGTAGACAGGTAATGATAAAAAGGATCATAGGATCAATAATAAATGAGATTATTATGAATGATAAGTATATCTCGATTTATGACTTGCATTTTGCTTATTTAGAGACTTTTATGTTAATATAGAACAGATACTAAATTATAATTTTAATCTTTGAAATTTTTAGAATTTTATCACTGCCATAATAGCTTTGAATAAAATATTTAAAGAAACTTTTGATAGTTCAATTGAAGTTTTAGTACTATAAATAAATTCAATAAAGATTTTGAATTATCTACTATTGCTAATAATTTGAGTTTATTTTTCCCTTTTCTTCGCTTTTTTGGTGCTAACTTAAATTTCTTTAGCTGTTGACATATGCATTTCTAAAGGAGAAAGTGTCTCTACTGTTGTTTGTCTACATTTTATTCATATCTCTGCTCGAAAACTGCTCAAAAGCCTCGTAAGCCTGTAAGTAATCATCTTAACTCGGCGCCACTCTGAACCTTTAGACTTCTTATTTTTCAGATTGGTTTATTGAGCTTAACCCTTCATTTTCACTTGATAGAAGGATGTGATTAAATCTTAGAACCTCTTTGGGTCTATCATAAGTTTGGTGAATTTACTTTAAATCATCATAGCTTGTCTTTGAGTTGACCTGCTTTGCTTTGAGTGAAATGCTTTTATGTAGTGACTTAATGACTCCTTGGGCTTTATTCAAATATCCTTGCTTTTATTAAGGTCTATATATCTAATTTTGAATTTTGTGTTTGTAGTCTGTTTGATTTATGATAGAATTTTAAGAATTATCCCTAAAAACCTCCTCACTATCCTTAGAATTTGAAATTTAAAACATGTTCTTTGTGTCAAATTGAATTTACATACTCTAATCTCTAGTTGTATTGGGATAACTTTAACTTTAATCAGAGTTTTCATGCTTTTCATACTGAGATTTATCAACAAGAGAAGTTTTGGTAGTTTACATTTTTACACAATCGGTTTCGAAAATTCTGGCTTACTGAGAATTACTCTTAGGGCGACCAACATAGTACAAGAAAATTAGAATTCAAAGGTTTAAAATTGACATTTTTAAGTACTAATTTTCATTATTTTCAAAGCTTCTAGACTATCTGATTATTTCAGGCTTTAAACTTGGCTAATACTCTAGTTTTATTGGAGTTTCTAAAGTTTTTTCTTCTCGCTTTAAACATTAAATATATATACTTGTAAGGAACGATCTGTGGTCTTATATTTCTGTCCTCATCTAAATTCTTCTGTGAATTTCTTCTATTTTCATGATAGAATTCTTTACTAACCAAACTTTCACTAATTTTAGTCTACTATATACTAAATATATCATATTAAAAAATTTAATGCATATTTCTTTCTACTTCAACGATAATTATCTCTTGCAGTCAACGATATGTGATGATCTCTTTAATTTTTGAGTTCTTTTGTCCACTATGAATTGCTTATCTAATCTTCTTAGAGCTGATCATACTCTTCTCCTTGGTCCTCAAATCTGTAAGCTATATCAAATATAGTTTATTATATGTTTGAGTTCCTAAATTTATTAGAATTGCTTGTCTACTTAATGAAGCAGCTTTTTCACCTAAAACCCCCTTTACTCGCACTAACTTTGCAAGTCCTTTATAAAATTTTTAAGATCGTTAATTTCTTATGAGAGCTTTTAGTTCTTAAGATCTAGTTAGCTATTTTATTTGTCAGAATATTAAACTTCAGCTTGAAGCTTTTACATCTTTTGAGAGTATATAAGATAACTGGCAAATTAATAAAGTATGCTTACTTAATCTCAATTTTGGATTGTTCATATTTTTTAGTCTGCTTTAGAGCTGCCCTATATTAGTACTAAAGATCAACGAATCTAATATCTTTTTGTTCTCCTTATTTATTCATTTCCTCAATTTATTTACAGCAAACAATGATATTAAGTAATTAACAATTTACTGTTACAACTGGTCAATTCGTTGAAAAAGTGAAGAGTTTTCTTATTCCAATGAGTTTATTCTCTCCACGTATTGCTCTCTCCGCAGATCAAATTCATTTCTTAGCTGAAGCATCTCCTACTGGATCTAGTTTCTTATCTTCAATTCTTTTTACAGTTGTCCTTATAAATTAATGATCTCGGCGTCCTATTGTTGTTCTATCACTCTCATTTTCTCTAAATTTAATCTTCTTAAACTAGTTATCTTACCTTTGATAATTGCATTATAAAACTCACCCTGTCTTACCAAATCTGTGTATTTAGGGTCTTTTTCTTTATTCTTCCTTTGCTCTATTCTCCTCTCATCTTAAGTTTTTTAAGCGGTTGCTCTTTCGCATTTAACTCCATTGGTGAGATCATAGCAGTTTTCTTTGTCCATTAGGAAATATTTGGAAGAATGATACTTCTCGTTTTCAATGCGTTATTTTAGTATTTTATTATAATCTTATCCCTTAAGTAGATTATCTTTACTTGTAAATATACTACTCTATTGTTGCTAATGATAGCTATCGTTCTCATGAATTTCTAAATCCCTATTATTATAGACTAAAGAAGATCTCTTAGATCTAAAAGCTTGCTCTGTTTCGTAGTTTGGCATTAACAGAGCATTTGAAGCTCTCCTAGATCTGTGAACATTTTAATCCAAAGGGATTTGGATTAAACTCTTGTAGTTATCTCTGTCTTTTCATATATTTTTATAGTTCTTGGCTTTGCTTTCATTTACCTTTTTATCAATTGAAATTTCTTGTCTTTACTTATTAAAGTCTCCAATATCGTCAAAATAAATTGACCCAGATGAATGCAGCCACTCAAACACATAAATTAAATTTTATATCCCTCCTCTTGTGAAACAAACTGATCCACCTCTGTATTTCTCAATTCAAAATCACTTCTGTGCCTCTAATGATTCTTCTTCGTCGCCTTTATGTCTCGATATAGTTGGTCCAACTTTTTCATGATTTTTGAATTTAGAATTTAACTCCTAATTTAATTAATTTACTCTAAGACTAATTAAACAAATTAATGAATTATGAAATCACTGCAAATGATTAAATCTTTTGAGCTAGAACTTAACCTAGTTAGTAGAGCCTAATCCTTCATCTTAGCTTAATTCTCTAGATTAAAGAGCGCTCTTGTTGATGACAGTAATAGATTCTCTCCTTCTCCTCTAGCTCGCCATGCTTTCAAGCAAATCAGTATCCTTAGAGTTTTAATGTTGCTCTTCATTAATATTCTTGATGAAGGATCGATGTTACCCAGGGTGCACATCCTTAAGGAGTGGTCTTTTAGTTGGACTATTCTTTTAGCTTGAAGGCAAGGGATGATTTATTATCTTCCCCATTTTACCAACGATAACCTTATGCTAGATTTCTCGCCTCTAAAGTCTGAAAGTTTAAAAGCATTTAATAAAGTTGGCTTAAAGATAGGATTCATGTAAGTTTTGATCTCTTGAGTTTTATTGAGGCCAATTAATTCATCAAGCTACTTTTGCTCAAGATCAGAGGGTACGAAGATGGATTTGTGCACCATGTTTTTGTAATAGCTAGCAGGCCTGAAGGACTAAGTTTTACTCATCTGCTCCTCAGTGTCAATAGCAGCTTTATTTTCAAGATTCTATCTTCTTTTCATATTCTACAGATCCTCCATTAGATCATCTCTCGCAACCTCTGCTGTAACTCAATTGAAATTTAAATAGTTCTTCTTTAAATGTTATTAGGCTTTTTTAAACTCTAAATTAGGAATCTTTGTCAGTGTCATCAACAACTATTTGCTTGGCAGTTTTTAAGACTTTCAACTCGCTCTTTAAGTCTTGTGTAGTGGTGTGCTTCCTTATGCTTTCAAGTTTAGTTTCTCCTCTTGTTATTACTGAGGCATTTGTGGAGCGACCAAGGATGTGGCTGCTCTTTGGAGAGTGAGTGACAGTCTAACTTTGTCGTGCAAAAGCTCGGCTCTTACTTTTAAAATGAAGAAAACTATTTATTATCCTTTTAGAGGAAGCCTTTTTCTCCTCTGTCTTGAGCTGTTCCAGTTTATCGTTCATGTCCTCTTCATATGTGTTTTTGAGTTTCCTCTTTGCATCATACATCTTCACTGAGATTTTACTTAAATACTACTGCAAATATTTTCTTTATTAGATCTGATCTATCCTCTTGAGATGACTGGCATCGAATCCCAACCCGCTCTCAAAAGTCTGATTCAGATAACCTTAAGTTACTGATCCTGGCGAACCTACTCTCCTCTAATTAGAGAAAGCTGTCTATGGAGGCTGCTAGTTCAGAGCACCAGCTAGTTGGGGGTATTTGAAGTTCTTAGGTTCATAGACTCCTGAATCTACTAAAGAGCAGAGCTTAGTCTTGTGCACTAGAGGAGCCCCTTGAGTGAAATACTATATAGTTGTATTCTAGACAGTGCTTGAATGATTTCCTGAAGCAATTTATAGGTCCTAAATCTTCTTCTCAGTATACCAATCGCATAAATAAATTTTCTGCTTCAAAAATTAGAGAATGAAATAGTTTCAAGAGAACCCTTGAATTCCAATTTCTTCTCCGATATAGCATCTTGAATTTTGTCCTTGAATATCTTATCATTGAAAGAAGGAATGAGTTCATAGATGATTTGATGATTCTTCCACTCCCCTGTAATTTGTTGTGCTTTGTATATTTGTTGTAGTATCTTTTCATTATCAACTAAAGGAGCAGCACTCCTAGGTTATTGCATTTGCACTTCCTCTCTTTTTCTTGCTTCTTTTTTGCATGCGGCCTTTTTTACATATCTTGATTTGGGTCTTCCTCTACCTCTGGATTGGAAAGAATTTTAGAATATGACTAGTTAATATTATAATTTAGCTGAGGACTAGATGGCTCAATTTCTTCATCTTCATCATCATCTTCATCTTCACTATCAATATCCACGGATTCATTAACAGGATTTATCCTCTTCTTCTTGTTTGTATCTCTATCCCTGGATCTTGATCTGTCCCTCTGCTATGAAAGGAAACTATTCTCAACCTAAAGAAATATCTCAAATCAAAAGTAAAAACAAAATGTAAGTTAGAAGGGACATGGGATGGTAAGACTTCTTTTTCAGGAATTCAAGACCTCCACCTCCTCTACCACCTCTGCCTCCTCTTGAAGACATGCCACCACCTCTTCCGCCAACAGATCCCATTGGGTAATTAGCATAAGCAGCTCCCAGAGAAAGAGGTTGCTAGTAATTCATCGCTCCTAAAGAAATTCTGCCATCCTTAAAGCAAATTAGTAAATATGTTTTATACATCTTCAAAATTAAAAATCCTTCCTATATCTATCCCGCTCTTCAAAATGACTCTAGACATTTACAGTCACTTTAAATTCTTAAATTTATAAATCAACGTACTTTCTTCATCTCCAGAGACTCAAGAACTTTATTTAAAAAAAATCATGAAATGAATAGGCGAGTTGTTTAATATTTAAGATAAGAAATAAATTTGAGAATTTAATTAAAGCTCTTTTTGTTGTCATAATTTGATAGCTGAAATTAGAGCATCAGGATTGCCCACGTGCTGTTGCTTCAAAAATTTCTTAGCTTTTTGCAGCAGCATTTTCCATTCTTCCTTTTGAGAGGAGAATCTTGTAATCAACACCAGAATAAAAAGCAGTGTCACCCAAATAGTTTCACAATTCTAAAATTAAGAAATCTCATTTTTATAATATTTATTTAAAGAACTTTGTCCTTATTCTTAACAACGCCTATCATTCCTGTTTTACTGCTGAGAACTTGGTAAACCCTAACTGAATACAAAATCATTGGGTCTACATAATTTCTCGAATTTAATTAAATACTTTAGGTAGTTGATAACTTAACTATATCCTTATCCTTTGCTTCCTCTTAATGACTTTCAATAGCCTTAATCTTGTAGTGGGCAGCCATTTTTATGATTTCAGACCCTTATAGCTGATTTCTTATCCTCTCACTTTTCTTAACCTCTTCTACCAAGTCATTTTTCTTTCTTTCTTCAGTGTGTTCAAAGCTAATTGGAAGGAACTTCGACTTGTCAACCTGAATCTCAGTTCGCTTCTTTTACTTCAAATCGTCAAAACTGCAAGTGAATTTCATTTAGGCTGGGAAAAGGCTTTCATAGTCTTTTCGCTCAAAGACATAAAACTTAGAAAACATTTGGTTTCTCCTTAAATTCACTGATTCCTCGTTGCTCATGTTGCTACTCTCCAAGATAGGCTTTATTGGTAATAAAAAATAATTTATCTTAAAGAGGTGCTTCAAGAGTGGCTTTAAAGTTTTTGAAAGAGGGCTAAATGCTATTAGATAGCACTTTGATTACACTCGCCCTGAGTAGCATCATTTCCTGTTCTTGGATCATAACCACTTAACCTTTAGATTTATTTTGAACGTACTTTAGAAATCAATAATAGAGTTTAAAAATAAGAAAGTAAAATAAATCTCTAGTCGCAGTCTCTTCCAATACCAAAAGAGTGGATCTAAGTTGTGGTAAAGTCAATACTGTTATACACATATTGTTGGCATTCATGCTGTTTCTCAGTTTGACCATCTGTCAACAAAAATATTACCTTTTGGTAACCCTCTGGGATGGGAATAAAAATAAACTCGAATTTCGTTTGCAGCTTTCAATGGGCCAAAGATATCTGTGCCTCCCTTAGAGGCTTTGAATTTCTCTACCTTCTTAATAGCTTGAGTTAAATTCGACTGATTATACTCATAAGGTTCATTCTTAGCTTTCTACTCACCGTCTATTTCTAATTTCAGAGGACTGTAGCTTGTACCAAATGAAAGTATTTGAAACAAGGTGTCTTTTCAATTAAGAAACAAAATTTTAATATTTTAGTCTTCTGCTGGAAGAGACTATAGGAAAAGAGCAAGTGCTTAGTTAGTGATGTCCATTTTCTTTCCACTCATGGAGCCACTTCTATCCACGATAAAAATTGCCAACAGTTTCTATGAGAAGTTTTCCGTTTCAAAATCATCGGATTCTTAGGGAAGCTCATCATTATAGTATCTTTATTAAAATTCGTAGTAAAATCATAGTTTATTTGGATGGACGCTTCTTGAGGTTCTGGCGAAAAGGTTGGCATGATTTGCACCATAAGACCTACTTTATCTTCGAAAAACTGAGCTAGAATTTGAGGAGTGTCGCCGTCATAAGTCTTATAATAGACTTGAAGAGCGTCATCCTCTTCAATTTCATTCATAGGATTTATAAAATCTTGGATAGGCAAAAATGGATATGTGAGTATAGCATGAGTTTTATTATCCTCATGCCTTTAGATTTTGAACTTTTTGGTTGCAAATAGCTCTGTGATTGCACTGGTAGTTTCGATATCCACATTTATTGAGCTATTTAAGTTTCTATCTTTCATCATGACGATTAAATCTTGAGGAATTACGATCTCAAAAGCTAATTAATTTCATAAATGGAAGTTTAAGCTCCATTGAGAATAGTAGCCATTTCTATCATAGATATCCTCACGTGTATTAGCTCTCCCTTACGAATATTTCCAAGCGAAAGTTGGAGAGTGTCGGGGTCTTCCTCTTTTTGTTGGAGCAGGCCAGCTGTGTGCCCACTGGCTATCGCATCTTCGTATTTTTCCTGTGCCTTCTTTTTTTCTTAAACCTTCAAAACTCATTATAGATAAATAATATTCAAACCTGGCACACAATCTCCTTATCTTCCATCTTTAATTATTAGGCTAAATATGAAATTTGGAAGTATCTAGATAGTAAGGGATGAGATGACTTGGTTAGGATTAGTTGCCATTTCAAACATGACTTCCATGTTCACTCCTTGATCCTCAGGAGCTTCTTGTACTTTCACCCCCAAATCAATAAAAGAATTTAATAACAACAACAAAATCTATTAGCTGCTTTCTTGTTTGCTCAACCAATGAAAAGGCAGATGCCTCAACTTCATTCAGGTAGGTGATCTCTAGCTCAGAAAAGAGAATAGAATTCTTTGCTTTAAATTATTATATTTGCTTCACTGGTTAATTTAATATTACTTTGAGTGAATAGTTGAGTGACTGAACTGTTAAAGCCATCTATTACTGACCTAAGATGGAATGAGATGCCTAAGTTGGAGGCCTCTAATACACTCTGAATCTTCGACAAAGACAAACATTATGGTTAAGACCATGATTTTGCATGAAAGGTGGCTGATAGTACATTCAGTTTTAAGATTTATGATTAATTATATATAGTTAAATTTTTGTGGGCAATTTATACCTTTTTCTTAACTAAACAGTTCTTATAAGGCAAAATGAATTAATTTGCCTATCTAATTACGACAGTAATATAAGTATTCGATTAATTTTTAATAAACAAACAACCTTATCTTTAAAAGTATACAGTTAACCATGTTTTTCAATCAAACTGGCAAAAGGAGTCATCATTCCTCGGCCTTTTTGTTAAGAGTGAGCACTGCAAGACTCTCACTGATCTCTCCTCCCTCAACTCTGCTTTGGAGAATAGTCACTGCGTCCTTCAGTAGATCTTCAGAGTTCTCCTTAACAATGAGAGGACCATTCTTGATTCCATCGAGCTCTACTAATTGTCCCTTTGCGTTAAGCACGAATGCGATAAAGTGATGCTTGACATCATCTTGAGTGCTAGCTAAGTTGCTTTGTCCTTGGGCAGCATACTGTTTGTGAGTCTCTTGGAATTCTTGATTGCCTTCAAGAGCCTTTGCTCTCTCCTCTGGGGTAGATCCGTGCACAGCTTTGTGGAATCTATCCAAGACGCTGTTTTCTGCGAGTGTGAATTTATCCAAGTTGTTGAGAACTGAGTGGATGCAAGCAATAACTCCGCAGGCGTTATCTAGCACGTGGGTTTACTTCATGTAGTAGCTCACATCAGCATTAATTATAAAATAATTGGTTGATAAAGAGTTATCAATTTAAGCATGGACAGTATCCTTTGCCTCCTCAGACTTAATAAGTCTCTCAAATGTGGCAATCACTGCAACAACTGGCTTGGGAACAAATCCAAGGCAGTCATCGTCAAAGCCAAATACCTCTCCCACGACCCAATCAGCAGGCACTCCGATGTTGTGTATGTACTCTGTGAAAACTTCAGGGTTGCTCTCAAGAGGAGGCCAGTTAAAGTTAGCTGGTTGATCTACCATATCTTCTGCTTAGATTTAAGATACTAATTATTTATACTCTTCCTTATTTCCGAACTTAAAAGTTAAAAGCGAATACAACAATCACTAATGCTCACTATCTCTAAGAAGTTTTAATAGAAATCGAAGAGCTTGTTGATCTGTTCCTTGCTCAAAGAAACATTTAGCTCACTAATTATCTAAATGCATTCAACTATCATCTAGGCTAACTTGACAGGAGTCTTTGGCCTTTTTGCTGGATCTCCCCATTCTCCTTCCACGAACCTCTCAAATATAAAGTCAAAAGCTGGCAAATCAACCTTTTCAACTAATTTTTTAGATGGCCTGCTCTTCCCATACTTCTTTTCAATTTTATCATTGATTGCAGTTTCTTCATTTGCTGAAGACTTCTTCAGTTTCTATAACAGATTTAAAGGATTATTATCATTATGAATTCCATCCTTCAATTCTATGTAATACTGAGACATTTCAGGGGCCTTGTATTTTCCTTTAGAGAGTTCTTTGTTAGCCATAACATCTTCTAAATTAACTTCTTTGTTTTTAAGCTTTTCCTAGAGGTCATTCATTCTATCATTTCGCTCTTAACTGCTTTATGAAGAGAAAGTACTGAGAGTATGGTAATAAATTGTCTCTCTTTATAGTTAAAACAGATTCCTTTAGAAATTGAAAGTTTTACTCTAGAATTAAATATTTTAGGAGGATCTTTTAGCTAGAGGATTCATAATATCTCTTACGAGTATTTTCCTAAATTTGTCCATTTGTTTTACTATAATTTATTTGACTATAATTTTAATTACTCTTTATCATTTTAAGATGCGATGTATGGTTATATCGTTTGTTTTTATTTGAGAGACTTTAATTTAAATTTAAATATGAATAATCCCTCCTCTTAGTTTAGCCACCCTCAGCAGCAAAACTTAAACATATTTCAAAGTCAAGGGGAAAAACCTTAGCCCAGGAACAGCAGCAGCAATGACTATTAATAATTCGCTTAGGAATAGCTGGCTTACTAGGCTTTTTCAGCGCAGCCACCAATCAGAATTCAAGACTAGGATTATAATAAAATTCTCTTTATTTCAAACAAAAATATTTATTACTTGCAAAGCTAATCATCTAGCATGACCAGTCCAGGCTAGATGTTCTCTAACTAAGGAGCCTAAGCTCAAAATAATAATTAGGGCTTTGGATCTTAAAACTTCAACCATGGTGGCAGTTCTGCTAGTCAAAATTTTATCAACGACGAAATCATATTTTTAGGATACATAAACAGATTTTTTATTGCAAAATAAATTATCGTGGATTAATCATTATCATACTGAAATTAAGTTTTAAATATCTTTATAAATTAGTGAAAAATTGGTGACCTATTTTATATGTTTTATGACGAATATGGGACAGATGGAATGGAATACACGCCCAGTAATTCGAGCATAAGGAATAATTTACCATTTGGAGGAAGTGGAGCTGCAAATGCTTCTCACGCAATTTCTCAGATGTCTCAGTAGCAGAATGCACCTCATCAAATAAGTGGTTTTTCAAATACAAACCAACAACCACTCTCCTACACTCTTAGTGATCCATCTTCAGGAAATTATAATTCCTATTTTCTTTAAATAATGCCAATAGGTTCAGTAATCACTCAAACAACCCCTCAAGGCAAATTTAAATTAATTCATCTCAATTTACTTATAATTTAAATGGTGAACAGGTTCGATCCAGGTCTATCTAGTGAAAGATCTGCAGAGGATGCTACTGAGGCCCTTCTTAACTAGCAGTATTAGCAGCTTCATTAGGAATAGTAAAGACCCCTTAGAGCTCAGTCATCCTCCTCAGTATCTTCAAGGAACGCAGGAAGTGGAAGGCAGTCATAGGAGACCAAGGTTCATGGCCAAAACTCATTTATCAACTAAATGAAACCTTAGCAATTCAATTCATACAATGATCAACATCAAATGAGCTAGGAGTATAACACCAATAAGAATAACCTAAACATATCTCTTAATGATATTGCAAGTGAACCTTATGGAAGCAATAGAAGTGCAGCCAGAAATATTCCCACTCCTGGATTCTAGTCTCTTAACTAAAGTGGAGCTATTCCTCCTAAAGATGCTTATATTGCATTTTACATTTAAGATTTGAACAACAGTACAAGGTCTCAAAATTTAATAGAGCAGCTCTCTATAAAGGTGAAGACATAGGCTGAGAGGTTACAATTCCTGGAAAATTATAAGTCACTTTGCGAGAGAAGAATCAAAGACTTTGACTCTCAACACCAACTGCCTATTTTACCTTCTCATATAGGTCAAAAGAGATTCTTTATCTTATATATGTAATAAGAGCAATAGCTTTGCTGCTTAAAGCACAGGAATGGATGCAGCTCTACACTAAAAAATTTAAGAGCTGCAGAATTAACTAGGGGGTCAGCAAGAGATTAAGAATAGACTTCAGCAGGCAGAGGAAACTTTAAGAAGAGAAACTTTGCAAAATGAGGAATAAAGAGCCTACATTAGAGTACTGAGAGAGCAATTAGAGTCTAAGTTGACTTTTGTATTTTTCTTATTGTTTGACTTAGATGGGGCTTTAATTCAAAAGCACCCAATCTGGAAACACTGGATTTGACACAAACGTAGATGGCTACCTTCACTTAGTTTCACTTAAGAAATAAGTTGCTGACCTATAGAATAAGAATCAGTAACTGCTCTCACAGCTATCACAATAGTAAATTTAGTCAGAATAGAACGAAAAAGTGATGATGGATTAATTCAAGTTCAAAATCGAAGAGCTTAAGAATACTCACTCTCAAGAGGTAGAATCCCTCTAAGGAAAAATATAGTCCATAAAGACAAAGAAGAAAACTCTGAAGACTGATAAAAACTAGCTACTCGATTTTGTGGAAGAATCACTTCAAAAGCAACAAGTAGAGGAAAAGGGGAAAGTCTTAATTTAAGCTGATTTAAGATAAAAGGAAGCTTAAATAGCAGGATTGGAAAAATAAATGAGAGAGCTCTAAGAGCAAAAGAGACATTAAGATGATTTGCTGGTGCAAGTACAGCAGAATATGAATAAATTGAGAGAGGAGAGAGATAAACTCCACAGAGATCATGAGCAGCTTTAAAATGCGAGAGAACACTTAGAAAATTTAGTAACCTAGGAAAAGGAAAAAGCAGTTGAAAAGGAAGAACTAGCTGCATAGGCAAGAAGGATAGCTAACGATTTAGATAGATAGCTTACTGAAAAGACTAATGAGGCTTGTAGGCTCGAAGCAGACTTAAACAGGAAAGAACGAGAAGTAGAGAGCTTGATTAAAGGTTAGTAAGAACTTACCAAAGAAAAAGCTAGCTTGATAGATGTTCTGAGAGCTTAACTAGACGAGTAGATCAAGAAAACTTACCTAATAGAGGACTAAAATGCAAAATTAGAGAGAAACATTTCACAAACTTAAAAGGAGCTATAAACTCTTACTTCCTAATTCGATATCCTGACTCAGACTCATAAGATTTAAACCCAAGAGTTCGGCGTTATCAAACGGTAGTTAAATGAGAATTAATAAGAGCTGGATACTAGAACTAAGACTTACAATTAGGTAAAGTCAAGAGAGTAAACTTTAGAAAGAGAACTAGAGACAGTTTACAATACTCTTTCTAATAAACACGATTTGGTCAAAGATCAAGAAACTAGGATGCAAAGAACTTTAAGAGAGAAGGACGAAGAGATCTCAAAAATTATTGATTAGTATGAGAAGCTGCTGGCTTAAAGCAGAGAACAAACTTAGAGAATTGAGCTTCTGGAGAGAATAAGAAGTGAATGGGACAAAGAAGGAGATAGACTTAAGAATACCATTGAACTTAAAAAGAATCTAGTTGAAGACCTTTAGAACCAACTTATCCGGACCAAATTATTTATTATATAGGAATAATTTCTTTAAAGCAGACTTTGAAAACTAATTCTTAACTACTTAGAGACATCTTAACTTGGCATAGAATGATTTAGATTCAAAGGAGAAAGAATACTCTTCCAAACTAGCAAAAGCTATTGAGGATTTGACCAGGGCTAAAGAATAAAGACAATTAGCTGAAAAAGTATTAGGAGAGAATATAGAAAAGAATAGAGTATTGGAAAACGAGAATAGAAATTTATCTGATCGATTGAAGAGACTAGAGATCGAGGTAGCAAAAATGGATGAGGAAAAAGGTAAAGAGAAAAATAAAAAAGAGCAGGTTTAAACAGAGGTGGAGAGATTCAGAACAGAAAGAGTCGATGATGCACTTCTGATAGAATAGCTGCGTGAAATTTTAGCTCAAGTGAGGCTTTTATACAATGACATGGTTGGGACCCTTTCTGCTTATTCTAACTATCTAGACTAACTTAAACGAGATCTTTTTTGTTAATTTAAACTTGTTTCCTCAGACGATTAGGCTATAAATTTGGCCACTAAAGAAATGACTCAGCTCTATGAACTAATAAATTAATTGAGACTGGGATAATCTGATAAGGATATTCCAGAGCACTTGTCCCAAATGAAATACTGTCTCTAAGGTTTGGTATCTTATACAAAATCATTAATTCAGGATAACAGGAACAACACAATAGCAGGTTTAAGCTTTGAGAGAACTGGTTAATAGAGAAATGAGAACTTAACTCATAGCCCACCACAAAAGGAAAGCTGGAATATCCCTCAAAGAATTTCAAGTCTTGCTCAATAGCATTTAAAATAGATTCTGAATAAGTATAAAAATCTTTGTGCATATTTTTAACAACCCAAACATCTCTCAAGGAGACATTAACCCTGATCAATCATTTCTTATTCAACCTTCATTATTTATTTTGAATCGATGATGATGGGAGCTAATGACTAAACTCAGGTCTTGAACTAGACAAATAGATAGCTTCAATTAACTCATGAGAATTTAAAGCAACTTCATAATTAGCTTACTCAAGAGAAAGATAAACACGCTTCTTTAAAAACCAGATTAGAACTCTCTGAAATGAATTCTACCCTTGATAAATAGCATATCGAGGAACTGGAAACCTTACTTAAAAAGCTTCTTGCACACACGACTTCCATGGATACAAAAGTAAAGAGAGTAATCAGTGACTTGTTTGAGAATACTAGAGACCTGCTCGGGATTAGATATGAAAGAGCCAATTAAATTAGGTCACTCTCAACTAAGGAATAGAGATACCACACTCTCAATAAGGCAGCGGCTGCAACAGGAAATTCAAACTCAGCTTTGTCAGTCATACCAAGCTATAACAGAGAAGTAGGATTGCTAAAAGCTGCAATCGAAAGAGAAAGACATTAAGTCAAGGAGCTAGACTTGAGAAGTGAGGAACATTAGAAGAGACAGATTATTTTGATGGATGAGCTATAAAGCCTGGATCAAGTGGTGGGAGAGCGAGAATACTAGCTGAGTATCAAAGAGCACGGATTATAACAAGAGAATGAAGAAATACGTAGAGCTTTAGCTAAATGCTAGCAAGATAAAGAGTAAGCATATCTCTCAATAAATATTATCTAGATGGGCTGAAAAAAGATACCTTGATCTAGAGGAGCAACTTAATCGATTTAATCTACCGCTCTCTTTTTCAAGAATCGACCCAAGAACTGAAATGGTTTCAGAGAATCACCAACCATCTATTCTTGAGAATTCAAGATTATAGCCATCAGCTTCAGATTTGCAAAATTTAGCAGATAGAAATAACTACTAGATGCAAAAGATCAACATCACTTCAGAGAACAGTGGCTCGTTAGCAAGACTCAGCAAGAATATGCAGGCACCTTTACAGTAAAATGGGAGAGGCAGAGGAGAAGTTATGGCTCCTAATTACTCTAATGCAATTGACAGAGCAGCAGCAGATTAAAGCTAATTGCAAAGCAACTATTAAATCAATTCCTAAAATCAATTTAAGAGAAACCCTAGTGGCTCTGAGAGAAAAAGGGTGAATCAAAATTAATCTTAAGCGAATATTGCTGGCGGAGATTCAATTACCTTAGACAACTACGCTTAACGATAGAACCAATTCGAAGATAGAATTAAAAGCTCTCAGCAAATCAATTAATCTTAATAGATAAACAGAAATCCAGTCATTTCTCATTTTGAGCCTCCGCGTTCGGAATTCAATATCCATATTCTTAAAATTTATTTAAAGAATGCTAAATGATAACTCATTTAACTTTAGAATAGAACATTTTCTCATCAGTAGTCAGAGGAGTAAAGTCTGTAACTTCCACCTCCTGGATCTAATTTTATGTCGAGAGGAGAGAGTTTAGACAAAAATAGATCAATATATGGTCAATAAAATACTAATATCCCAAGTGGTTATGAAAATAAGGACAGTATTTTAAACAATTATGCACCTCATAGATTCAATCCTTAAAGAGTAAACGCTTGAGATATAACTGATTAATTAATTTTAAGCTAGCTAAGGAAGTGGTCTGCATATTCAGTCTAGCACTTCTAATCAAGATATTAGCTAAATGGATTAAAATGCTTCGACTAGCGTCTTAAAGACTAAGATTCAATAAGTTAAGACCATGTTTAACCAAATCAGATAGAACATTAATTGAAGATCAAAGTCTTAATTCTAGTTTTCAATTTTCTTTGGATTAATGCTTGCTTTATTTTAGTAAATTGAGTAAATATTTGACTTGAGTTATCATCTTATTAGAGATAGTGCCAGTCTATAGTAGAATAGACGCTATTTAAACTATAATCAGCCTAATTTAAAATATGATATTAATGTTTTTTCATTTACTATCTCTCTCTTATAGAACAGAGAACAGCTAGCATCCATTTAGTTCCATACTTAGACGATATACATGAATTCTACGATAGCGAATTTAAATTTCTCTCTACAAAATCTCTAGAGCTTTAATCCATTAAGGCGTGCTTAAATCTAGCCCAAGCTCTGAAAACATCTCGCTACTTTGACGAGAAAATGCTAGTTAATTTAGCTACAACCTATAAAGTACTATCGAACTATGATCAGCTGAAGTTAATAATTCAGAAGGGGGTAATTAGTGAAAACAGTACTATGACTCACTAAAAACATGTTGAGATGCTAGACGATGCTTCACGATTACTCCAAGTTTTCACTTTCTTTGGCCTTGAAAATCAATAAATGAGCAACGAAATTGGAGAAATACTCAAGTAATTCATAGTGATGCTAGAGTAGGTACCTAGGATAATAGAGAATGAAAACAGTAATCAAGAACTCAGAGAGCAATCAAATGATTATATGCTCAACTAAGAACTGAGGAAACTTAAAATGGATGTCAGCTAACTTTTAAAGCTCAAAAATATAAGTCTTGGATACCTCAGATAGCTTTTGGTTCAAAAGCAAGAACCTTCACATTAACAGAGAGAAATAGCTGAGAGAGTTATCAGATATGTCCTATTTGATTTTTAAGGTAAATACAAGCTCACTTTGATTTATTCATATCTATATATGAGCTTAAAAAATAGTTTGAGTCATGGGGATTTTAACTCGCTCTATCAGTCCTTGTTAATCTTAAACCCTTATCTGAGCTAGTAAGTGCCCGAGCAGGTATTTATAAATCTCAGAAGATTATGGGACTAGATAAATGAGGAAACTATTATCTCTAAGTTTGAGCAAGAAGTTTATGACTGCTTAAAGGATCTTGCGAAGGCAGGAAAAGACATGCTTTAACTTGGACAGAAGACCTTATTGCAAAACTTAGAGGTGAGATTCAACTCTAATGAAGTAGCTACGGGAATGGAGGTAGATATTCTTGTCTTTAATTAAGCAAAGAACAAGGACAGCTAAATAATTGAGGCACTCATTAAACCTATAGCTTTTGAAGTAAACGGTGTCTATCATTATCCAAGAAATAGCGCCCAGCCATTATTTAGTATTGAATTGTTTAAAAAATAAGTATAAATTAGGCAGAGATGTAATTAAGCAAAGAATTCTTAAAGAAACAACAGACTTAGATTTGTCAGTCATTCCATACTTTGAATGGGTTCTCATTATAGTCAAAGTATATTTATTTATAAGAGATTTTTTAACTTTAGTTCATTGAATTAATTTTTTAAAGTATAACATTTCAATATTTTTAAGGATCATTTTTTAACTGCAATTACAAATCAATGGCTGACATTTCATGAATCTTTTTTGTTTAAGTTGTATTAAATTAAATCAATAGTGAAAAAGATCGGCCTAAATATGTTAGAGACTTAATATGGCTCTGTTACTAAAATTAACTCAAGCAGGTCACTCCTCCCGAGTAATGAAGACTTTAGAATTTCAACAATAATTAATTAAGACAAATAAATCTGCTCTCTCTCAAACTTCATCATAAAATTAGGAGCCTTGATTTTATTTGGAGTGATATCTGCAAGCGTATGTTCCACATATATATCCTCCGAATGAGTGCCCAGCAAGATAAAAAATTACTTAATTAAATGCTATCATAAAAACTTTAAGGAAATTAAAAACTTTCGAACTCATAGAAATCTAACTTGAGCACTTATTAAGTCTAAATTTGTCACTCTCTTTTTATCTTGACCGTTCTTTCCTTAGTTAAGTCAAGTAGCTCTTGCTGTTCCTCATGGCTAAGTCGTAGAGAGTCAACTTATTATGGTACAGTTTGAGGTGTTATATTCCCCTAATTGCTATTCTTTTTGTAGAGCTTGGAATAATTTCTTTCAGTTAACTCAATATCTTTGATCATGAGCTCTACGAATTCCTAAGGGTTGTCAAAATACATATGATGATCTGACTGAGACACTATGTAGTGCTAACTTAATCTCTCACTTTACTCATCTTAAAAGAACATTTTAAATTCTTACATTTAAAATCTGAGCTAAGTCCACCATATTAATTATTAAGCAAGACTCTCTTGCCTGCTTTCTCATCCATCCAATCAGAATATAAGTTAAATTAATCGATGTCACCATAGAAGAAACTGATTGGGAGATTAAGTTCTTTGTTGCCTAGTTTCTCTTCTATCTCTAAGGGCTTGACAGCGTACATTCCCAAATGGAATTGGACAAAAATGGCATACTCTGTGGAACCCTCCTTCATGAAAATTTGATGCATGTACATATGCATGGCATCAAACTCCTCTCTTGGAAGCATGCCCATCCTCTTTCTCATATAGCCCTTTATTAATCTTTTGCCTAATAAACCACCTGTTTTCCTCATCACTCCAAATGGAGACCACTTATATTTAATATGCTATTAAACTTCAACTATAAATATTTCCAAGCTGATTGCGCTATTTTTCTGATACACCTTGGGGGCCCTCTTTGATTAGCGTTTTCTGTGAATGTCTCTGCAGAGGGTCTTAGAGGTACTCCAACTGGGCTTAGCATCATAAGTTTCTTGATGTTCTAGGGATATCTGTAACCATACACTTTTCATTAACTCTTAGTATGAAAAAAATATTTGGTCAAAATAGAAACAAGAAATTCATCATATCAAACAGCCGCTATTTATAGAATATATCATCAAGCCCTGAAATCATCACTCTTCACAAATTCCCTCCACTTAAAGAAAGTTAAATAACGTGTCTTGCATTTATATTTGAATTGCTTGTCAAATAATTAATTTATTCTAAAAATAACAAGTTAAAGACAAACTCACAAAATGGGAAACTGCTGGAAAGGAATCTCACCAGAGGCATTAAATCAAACCGAGGCAAATGTACTAAGGTTTAGTGGAATGGACCCATCACACTTTGAAATCAAGAATGTACTTCAAATTTTAATTGAATTAATGTGGTGATAGATCCCCAAGGAAATTATATCCGCACAATACAATTTGGAGATGTAAGAAGCCTTTTCATCTCTTCAGGGTCTAAATAATAAATTATATGTTTTGCAAGCTTTACCTTCATATTGATTTAACACTTTTCTTAATACAAAAGTTTAGAGGTCAAAGCCGAAACTAGTATTAGTACATGGCTACGGTGCAAGCTGCATAATCTTTTATAAAATCATGAAAGCCCTCTCAGAGAAGTATCATGTCATCATGATCGATATCTTGGGTATGGGATCGAGCAGTAGGCCACCTTTCACCCCTTAGAATGCTGACGAGGCAGATGAATTTTTTAGCACCTTCCTTGAAAATTGGAGAATAGCAATGGGAGATCTCAAAGATTTTTATCTTGCTTTAATTAGGAAAAAGATAATTGCTTTTTTAACATTTGAATTGAGTATTCATTTTTTCAGGATACTGAAGAGCATAATTACCACATATATATCCTCCAAACGAATGCCCAGCAAGATAAAAAATAAAGCATTTTTCATTACAAATCCAGATAGTTTGGAAGAAAATTAATAATTTATAGATATTGATACGTTTTCACAACGAATTAATATTTGCTTATTCGAAGTGTGGTATTTCAATGAGATCTTTCTTTGGTTAATGATCTTAATTTTCTATATTCTAAAATACAGTCTTGCTTTAGTCAATTACTCTCTTCATCTATATTTACTATTTGAAAAGTCTTGGATAGTTTTTCTCAGTCATCTCAATCAATAAGTTTGTAAAATTAAACAGAGATTTATTCGAAGTTATAATAAATGCTGAATGTCTTTGATCATGAGTTCGACAAAATCTTTTGGATTATCGAAGTACATGTGATGGTCAGATTGCGGGACGATATAGTGTTAACTTAGTCTCTCAGATTCTATAATGAAATAATATATTGATTCATGATCTTGACTTAGTCCACCATACACATTTCTCAATAGCACTCTACGTCCTGCGCTTTCATCCATCCAATCTCTATCAATAAAAATATATCACCATAGAAAAAGCTTAGAGGCAGATTGAGATTTGGACTTGCTAATTTCTCCTCTAGTTCTAAAGGCTTCTTAGCAAACATCCCTGGTTGAAACATAGTAAATATTGCGTACTCAGTTGAGCGATAAATTAAATTTTAAGCCTTCTTTCATGAGTATCTATTGCATGTACTAATGCAAATCCTTGAATTCTTCTTCAGGAAGTTAACTCATTCTTATCTTCATGTACCACCTGAGTAGACGCTGTCCAAGCCAGCTGCCTGAAAATCTCATTATACCGAAAGGTGACCACTGCTGTTCAAAAACGATACTAAATTATATTCCCAAGAGGTTCTTGCGAAGTTTATAACCCATTTGGGAGGGCCTTTGTGGTTTTTGCTTTCTACTAATGGCTCCTTTTTTTCAGGCTTGATTGGCACCCCAACTGGACTCAAAAGCATTAATTTCTAAAAAAGGGTAAATTATTTGAGAAATTTAGCAATTTTTATTGTTAATTAATTCTGTCCTTTATTTCTTTATGTTTTCAGGATACTCGCATTTTTTAAAAATAATGAAAATTTGGTCAAATAGTTTAATTTGAAAATCATAAAATCCCACTGTAAAATTACCTGACCTAAAATTCTCAATTAAAATCTCTGTCAGAAATGACGTGTCAATTTATCAAGTAGGATAATTGTGCAGCTCAAAATAATACAATAATAAAATAATTAGACAGTGGATATGGGAAACTATTGGAAGGGAGTTTCGTAAGACGCCCTATACAGAACTGAAGCGCAAATGCTCAGATACAGCGGCATGAATCCTTCATTAATAAAGTTAACTTATAAATAAGATAACTTCAGAGTTCTAGATGAGGAATTTATAAATTGTTTAAAATATTATTATGGGAATGTGTAGATAGACAAAGAAGGAAACTTTGTGAGAACAATCGAGATTGGAGATGTAAGGAAATAATCAAATTTGATAATGATGTAAAAGTCAATTTCAGTAAAATTCTAAACTTAGTTATAGAAGAACAAACCTAAGCTGGTACTAGTGCATGGATATGGAGCTTCAAGCGTCATTTTTTACAAAATCATGAAGCCACTGTCAGAGAGGTATCATGTTATTATGCTGGACATCATAGGTATGGGGGCTAGTAGTCGACCTACTTTCAAAGCAAAGACTGCGGAAGAGGCTGACCAATACTATAAATTTCTTTAAATTTTTAATCCTATATTTACTTTAGTGAATTTCTCGAGAACTGGCGTAAAGAAATGGGAGATCTTAAAGACTTCTATCTTGCTTAATCTATAAAATTAAATGGTATTTCATAATTCAAGCAAAAAACAAATATTTTTAAAATTTGAGTTCTTTCAAATAAATTACTTTTTATATTTGACTGCGTAGTTTCCGCAAACATATCCACCAAATGAATGACCAGCTAGATAAAATCATAATTTAATTAACCATAACACTTATAATGTGATATAGTAAATAAAAAATTATTATTCATTCTTGTTTAAAATACTTTTCATAGTTAGTTTCTGTATTTTCTATGTCTAAGATAACTAGTTGGGCAAATTCATGTGGATTATCAAAGTACATGTGATGATCTGACTGAGGAACGATATATAAATTGCTAAGTTGAGTTGATTGCTCTGCACTGGAAGCATATCTGTTATTCATCAGCACTCTCTTCCCTGCCCTCTCATCCATCCAATCTTCATATATCATCATCATAAAAAATAGATCACTATAATTCTTCATCTCCATAGAAGAAACTCATAGGCAGGTTTATGTCTTTATTTCCTTCTAAAAAATATGCAATTAAATTCAAATTTCCTAGCTTTTGGTCAGTCTCAAGGGGATTAATTGCATACATGCCCACGTGGAACTGAATAAAGATGGCATACTCCGACGAACCAAATAAAAATAAAATCCATCTCGCATGAAGATCTGATGCATGTAATTTTGCAAATCTTCGAACTCCTGAGGAGGTAGCATGCTCATTCTTCTACTCATGTATTTTTTGATAAGTTTCTTTCCAATCATGCTTCCTGACTTTCTCATCACGCCGAATGGAGACCACTAATATCAATACAAATCAAAGAGCTAGTGAGTTAGTGATAAATATTTCCAAGCATTGTTGACCAGTGATCTGAACCAGCCACCTCCTCTTTATTCGCCGGTAGGCTCAGGCCTCAATGGAACGCCAACTGGGCTAAGCATCAAAAGCTTTTTAATATTCTATGGGTATTTGACTGCTCAAATTAATAGTTTAATCATTGATAGGCTATTTATATGATATCGAGGAATTATTAAAGTATAATTTAAGATTTGGATTAATGGGAAACACTTGGAAAGGAGTTTCTGATGAACGCTTAGAATAATACGAGGCCATGATGCTCTCCTACAGTGGACTAGGGCCTTCAGATTTTGAGATTAGGAATTATTTTTTATTTAATGTATAGCTCATAAGCAGCGACAATCATATCAGAACAATTGAACTGGGAGATGTAAGAAAATTCAGTAGAAAAAAATAAAGATTCTTCTTATAAACTGAATATTTCTTATAGCTCAACAATAAATTTTTAGAAAAGCAAGCCTAAAGTGGTACTTGTGCATGGGTATGGGGCATCTAGCATAATCTTTTACAAAATAATGAAGCCTCTTGCAGAGAGGTACCACTTGATAATGATAGACATTTTGGGTATGGGAGCAAGCAGCAGGCCAACATTTACTCCTCAAACAGCAGATGAGGCTGACGAATATTTCACCAATTTCTTAGAAGAGTGGCGTATCCAAATGGGAGACCTAAAAGCTTTTTATCTAGCTTTTGTTTTTAACTAAGATTAATTGATATTTAGAATTTTGAGAATCTTGAATTATAAATCACATTGAATTGTTATAGGAATTGTTATAGATCCATAATTATTAGGCTAAAAATGATAGATACTAAATCCAATTAGGCATAAAATACTCTAAATAAAAGTTACTTCAACCTTCCGCGTAATCAATATAAATATGCCTCATACTTTTACAGAAAAAGGCAAGGCAGACTAGTCTACTCTAAGTTAGAATAAATTTATAAAGTATTATTTAATTTCTTATTCGGTTAGAATGAAGCTTTCTATTCAGTGTAATCTCAAATATTAAAATTTTAGATGTCTATAGTAAGCAATAAATCCTCAAAGAAAAGCAACAGAAAGAGAAGCTGCAATACAATCCACTTCTCCTAAATTATCAAGTAAGTACTATCAAATCCTATTTTCCTTTTGAAAGAATTCTAAAAATGAATTTCTGTGTAGAAAAGAATTGAGTAGTCGAGAGAGGATATCAGTCGCATCAAACCATCAAGATTGATTTCTAATCCTCTTACTAATATTATAAAGGATTTTATTTATTATGAATTAAAATGTCTAAAGTTTAAATCTCTATTTTGTGTATTAAGAAATGTAATATTGTAGCAGTTACACCTTCTCTTGATTTGAAGACTTCTAGTTTTTCACACTATCAGGATTCTCATTTAACAAACCTATCTGTCTCATCTAAATTGAACCACTCAACATTAGCAGCAAGTACCACATCTACTAATTTGTTATACATATATTTTTTTTATTATAATTCGCATTAAAGGAACCTGCCTGTTTCAAGAGATCGATAAAAACTGATGCTATTGAATTAGCAATACACAGATAAATCTCAAAGCACAAATACTACTGCTATCCAGGAGGCATATCAAAGCTAGCCATATCATGCTCTAATTCAAGCTCCTTAATATAAACAAATGGGTTTAAAAAATAATTAAAAATTAGAAAAAGATAGTGAACTAGATAGTAA
Organism: Tetmemena sp. SeJ-2015; assembly: GCA_027382625.1. Classification (NCBI taxonomy): domain Eukaryota; phylum Ciliophora; class Spirotrichea; order Sporadotrichida; family Oxytrichidae; genus Tetmemena; species Tetmemena sp. SeJ-2015. The sequence continues at coordinate 119,047 of JAJKFJ010020927.1, forward strand.
CTTCAAAAATAACTAAGCCAGTTAGAGTAGAGTAGCATCTAAAGATAGACCACAAGCCACGAATGATCATTCCTTTGCAGAAATTATTGAACAATCTTGAAATAGGAGTAACTTGCTCCTTTATAAGCAAGAAAGAGGGAGAGCTAACAGTCTTTATATTTTATAATAGCAAATACTTCCACAAACATATCTAGATATTTTTTAATAAAATAAATGCACTTTATCAAAATTTTATTCTATTTTTTGTCTTTAGAATGAAAGCTAAAGAATTACTAAAACTTCCTATAACGACTAAAATGCCTATCAAAATACTGGCTAGTTGTATAAATCCTAGAATGAAAATCTTACCAATTTTCAAAATAGTTAGAGGAAAGTTGATGCTCAGAATACCTCATTTTCAAATCAAAATAAAAACTAATTAAAATTACCATCTATTTAGAAAGCAGATCAGGGAAACACCAACTTAAATTTTGATTAGAGGAATGAATAAATATAAAGGAAAAAGTTGATTGATAATTCGCAGCAGATGATTAGTAACTAATCAGATCATCAAGTTCCTTAGTAGTCTTAAATGCTAATTTAAAAATTAATAAAAGTTTGCTTAAATTTGAATAATTTGGAATTAAAAATCTATCATTTTAACTTCATTTAATCTCACTCTAAATCTTAAAAATTTGTTTTATCATTAAAAAAAGGATTTATTTTTGTTTTTATCTCTCAAAAATAGAAAATTAGAGAGTTCAATTAGCCCTAATTTATATTTTGATAGCTCTAACCTCTTAAGTAATTCCAAGAGTAGTAGAAAATTTTGCAGCCTATAATAATTCCCATACCATATCCTGTTTACTAGGAGCAGAATGTGCATAATTACTAACATTATTAGGCTTAAAACAATTAATCAAGAGCCATGAGTTAAATAAACTCCAATGGTTTTTATCCACCTACTCCCAAATATAACTCAATATAAGAATCTCCACTTAAATAGGACAGAGGGAGCCCCTCATATTCTTAGATTCCTCACGAAAGAGTCACAATAAACACTTATGGTGATTAAAGCATAAAATATGCTTTATGTTCTTTTTGATTTTGTAGTGGATAATTCTCCTTAAGCTCAATCTGAGTCTCGCTTTTTCAATGCGATGATGCATAATCACGAGTAGCAGAGGCAAGAGTAGGGTAATCCATGGAAGTTCATAATAGTTAGGAATTAAGAACCCCTAACGGGCATATAATACTTAATCGATTTAAAGTAATTCACAGGCGTAACTCCTTGATCATTTGTGCCACGTCACCGCGAAAGCCCACCGTCAATCCATGGAAGTAATATGACAGATATCTGCACTCTAAGGAGTATGAGGATCAATATCTTACAAGCATAGAGGATCATAAGAATCTGCCAAATTAGTCCACTGGTAACTACTTTCAAGACTATCTCAATCTAGTTGGGAAGGGAAATTTCAAACCTAGAGCAGCCTAATATATCCAAAAATAGCTATATTGTTAGATAAAGTATATATTATGATTAAGTATAATTAACACCTTAGTTTTATTTCAATTTGGAAAGGATAAAAAGTCAAAGTAAGAAAATAAAATGGCATTCAAAAAATATCTACGATTTTTAAATTTATTTCACCTTTATCTATGTATAGAATCTGAATCAAACTTTATTCTGATAAATAATCCCTTAATTATTACTCTATTAGAATTTAGAATTTGCCTCTATACATAATCCTCTAATTAAAATATTTCGCTGCTATATGACGATAACTCTTATACCTCTCTGATTTAGAAAACTCTAAGATCATCTTAGAATATAAGTAAATTGTCTCCAGACAAGAATGATAACCAAAGATAAAGCAATGACCTCAAGCATTAGCTCAAACCTAACTCAAATACGAACCTACTTTTAATTAAGGACGAATCCTATTAAGATTTGAGCAACTCTCGAGATATCTCCTAGAGAAACATTTAGTTTTTGACTTCAGATGCCTCTCGTTAGTTGATAGACAGTGATTTGAAACATGATTTGAATAAAAGCCTCATAGATTTGAAATAGGAAATCGTAGAAAACAGCAGAGCTTAAAGTAAGATGCTTGTTAATGGAATACACGAAATGAAAGAAAAAGACTTGATTAGTAAAATCAAGATCAAAGCTCAGCTAAAAAAGCTTAAAAGAGAGGCTTCTTAATAGGGCAATCATATCATTGAAGATAAATCCAGAAATTACTTTGATCCAAGCTACAAGAATTAAAATGATGATTAATCAATTTCTAAGGAGACTGAGTATGGAAACTAAGAATAGTAGAAATATTAAAGAGGAGAGAAGCTCAAAGAAAACAGAGAGATATATTCTAGGCTGTTGAAACTCAAGTAAATTTCTTAATAGAATGAGGATAGTGCCAAATTCTTTTCATCCAAGAAGAAATTCATTTTTAATTTAAAGAACAGCAAAACATTTGAGCTTTTGAGGCGCAAGTTGGAGATAAATTCAGGATCATCCTCGGAGAATAGTCCAACAGAAATAAGAAGAAAAAATCATTTTGATAGTCCTATTAAATAGTCTCATGAAAAAGTCACTCCAAACCTAAAGGACTTACAAGATAATGATGAGTATGATGAAGATTATTCTAACCAAAAATTATAAGAATATGCTGAAAAGATGAGAAAGAAGAGGCAAGATAGAATTTTATCAAACATTAAGGATTATACTATGAAAGGAATGCTCTCGAATTAAAGATAGACTGAGTCAAGAACAATTGTAGGAAAGAATTCTTATAGCAATTCACCTCTCATGATATTATTTCTATTTCCATGATTAATTATTGAATGACAATTGGTGACGAGAATAGGATCAAGCAAGAAACGAGTCTTGCTCCCATTTCATATGATATCTCCAAATTTAATTAAGAAGCTTTTGACTAGGAAATATACAAAAGAAATGGGCGGAGACTCGAAATGATAAGCAAGCTAGGATCTGCGAACGGAACTTATAGTAGTTATAATTTTTGAAGAGAAATTTGAATTGATTTTATTTGAAAGACAAAAGTTAAAATAAGTGTTTATATGAGAATGAGTAGTAGATGAATCAGCATTAAATATAGAATTTAAAATTAAGGCATCACCAGAATCATTCCATTTTAATGATGCTTGAAATATGCATCAATACTAATTATATATCTTATTAAAATCTTGCTTCCTCTCAACTTGCTAGCTCCTTAATTTTTGTCCTCCTCTCCACTCTTCATAAAATATCTCTCCTTCTTGAGTAGTTAAGTGCCCACGCCCATGCTTCTCGTCCATCCAGTACTCTCCTTCATATATCCTCCCATCTGAGTAAAAGAATTTCCCCCACCCTTACCTCTTGTCTTAATAGAATTAACCTTCATATCTTTAAAGAAAAATTGAATGAAGAAACAATCACATAATATCTTTCTAAATCCGAATAAGTAAATACTCCTTCACCCTCCATTAAGTTAATACACATTAAAATTGTATATAAGTTTCCAACCCAATCTCCTGTGTACTTATCTCCATTAGGCCAAAGAAAGGTTCCCTAAAAGTTAGATTTACAATTTCATCTAAAATATTTACTCTTCCTGCAATCACATTATCCTTGAACTCTCCGTTGTATTCTGAGCCATCAGGAAACTGAAACTTCCCCAGGCCATTCCTTCTACCGTTACGATATGAGCCCACATAAGTAGAGCCATCTGGCCATACCTCCGTTCCCTCTCCGTCCTGTAAATCATCGACCCAGAATCCAGAAAACCTTATTGCGGCTTGGACATAGTAAGATTATCCCTACAACGTTATAAATTGTTACTCTCTTGGTTATAAATTGACTACTTACTTTTCCATGCTACTTGTCTTCTTTCCAGAAGCCCTCGTATGTATCTCCTGTTGCTTTTACTAAGCGCCCATATCCTTCTCTCTAGTCATTTATCCATTCACCCACATAGATTTCTCCATCATCCCAGATTTAAATAAACTTTTCAAAACTATGCATAATTTAAAAACTCTCATAAATTTGAATACCAGGGCCATGTCTTTCAAATCCCAGCAAATAACGAAAGAAAAATAAGATTTATAAGTAACCTCTGTAAGTTGAGCCATCAGTAGCTATATGAGCTGGGACATAGTTTAATCTCTTCTGAATGATCTAGTCTTGCCATTCCATTACTAACTTCTTATAGAGTCGATCCTAAAAGCATAAGCACTCAAGATTGGGATTTCAATTTTAAAAGGTTTATTCGTTCAGATCAGTAAATTTAATTCGTAGAGTTAATCAACTTACAGATTTCACTTGATCACTTATATTATCATCTCCGAGAACTGATGCCTTTTATAGATCAGCTTGCGAATATTTTTTATGAGCGCTTTTTATATCTCCTTTTGGGCCCTACAAATTTTATGCTTGAGAAATACGCTAACGATACAAATAAATCAGCAAATCTTTTGCAAATGATATTGCTAATATATCTTTTGATGATAAATATTCTAGCAATCTTTCTCTATCTTGCATGATCATTCTTACCTTGACGCTTTTCTTGTTTTTATTTAAATCCGGATTTTATAGACTATGATTAGTCGTGCAACATATCCCCATTTTAATGATTGCAGTTATTAGAATGTATATAAAGAGTCCAAGTATAGTCACAAAATACTTTTATTTTAATGAAAAGATATCAAAAGTAACTAATATTGCAAATTATAATTGTCCAATAACTTTTAAAAACTTCTCATTTATGGTTTAATAAAAAATGAATTTATTTCTCATTATATTTTATTTTTTAAGTATTGTTTGTTTATAGTTAGTTTCTGATGCGATTCTTGAGAATAGAAGGTTATTGCTTAACTCCACTTATTTTATTATACATCATTCTCTTCTATATTATAAAAATAAAACCTCTTAAAATTTCTATTATCGATAAATTTATTATTATCCTGCTATACTTTGATGTATTTGTTTAATTTCATAATTTGTTAAAATAAATTGACTATTACTCATGATGAACATAATATTGTAAGCAAGCTTGAAATGATAATCATATACTAGCCTGATAATAAACTGGGATTGAACTAGAACTTAATCATTAAAGATTTGGGTTACTGGACCTCTTTAACAAAATTATTATAACTTTGGCTCCCATTATGATTTAAATATATAAATAACCACCATCATTTAAATGAAGTAATTTTGGAAACGAGACAGTGAAGACGATAAAGACAAGTCTTTTCTCTTCTCAGAGGATAACAGTCTAGCTAGCCAGTTGATTCCATCCCCTCCCTTGAATGCTGCTCACTATAATAGCATAGATCTCTCAAAACCGAAGGGGAAATAGATGAATCGCAATAGAGAGGACTCCAGAGATTTCTACATGGACATCAATCAGACTATCTCAGATCCATCAACTTCATCAGTAAGTAAACATAACTACTCAAATGGAAATAGAATTAGTCAAAGATATATATTTTAATGTTAATGGAAAGAGTTCTTAGAGAGATTAGAAATTTCAAAATCTTCAAGCCAATTGAAAATTATTGGCAAAATTATAAAAGTTCTCACTTCAAAGTTTTTATGTGTTCATTATTTAAATTTTATTTAAAGTTGAAGGATGTTAAAAATTACAAAAGTTAGGACGATCAGAGATAGGTTCTGTTGGTGGAGTTACAAGAGGCATGTTCAGGGGATCCTTCTACAATCAAAGTTCTAAATTTGAACCGAATGCTAATTCCAACTTAGAAACAATTCTCGAAGATAGTACATATGAGCCCAGGTTAGTACAATAAAAACTATTAAAGTATCAGAAAGTATAATAATTTAATCTATCTCTGGCTTACTGATTTTCATGATTTAGGCGAGTTACTTTGAAGGACAAAAGAGAATAGGAAAGGCTCACTAAGATGAATTATTATCATCTAATAAAGTCACATTTATGTTTTTGAAGTGTTGCGCAACGACGAAGCTGTTCTGTCGTTATCAATGGCGAGATCTGAAAAGACACAAACTACATTTTTGCTTGGCATTTTGCTCCGTGTTTATAATAGTGCTATCAACTCTTGTTGTTGTTTCTATTATTGGCAAGGGTCCAATTATTTTCCTGAAGATGGCTGAAGGAAATCATGGTGCGGTTGATGCTTATATCTTTCCCAAAGGGGAAACATCGACAATAGATTTGTACCAGTAAACCTTCGTTAACTTCACTGCCATAGTGGATAAGGTAAATTTAAATTTGTATATGTACAGAATTAGTAAATGGAGGATTCGATGTTAAAACTATTGAGGACAAAAAGAGAAAAAGGAGGCCTAAGCCCCCTGGACCCAATTTCATATTTAACTTATATTATTGCTTAAAATCCACACGAAGAAAGGCATAATCCATTAAAGCCAGATGGAAAATTGAAACCAAAAAGGGAGGATGAATCAATCAAAAAGCAAGTAAAGCCATCAACACCTCTGCGAAATGGAGAAAGAGCAATAGAAAAGTAGCTAGAACTTGAAGAATTTAAAGAAATACTCAAGATTGAAAAGGAAAGAATTGATGAAGGCTTGATCAACGAAGATATCGATCCAGAAGATGATGATGATGATACTATTTTCCTTATTAGCCCGAGAAAAGTATATTGTGGTTCTGACATGATTAAGTATGTCCCCAGTAATACTGATCAGACTAAAAAACTCTAAAAATAACTTCAATCAGATTATAATTCAAACGTGACGGGAGATTTATCTAGATCAATATTTAATAGCATAATTTTAATTGATATCTGCAGAGTACAAAGGAAACGGGAAAATACAAAATGACAATTAGGAGAAAAGATTTTTACAAGGAATTGAAGAAATTGGTCCACATAGACCAATCGTCAGAAATTAATTATTTATCGTTCCCTTGCCCTCAAGAGAATCAGTATACGAACTTGCAAAGACTGTTCCTTCGATTGACGAGCTTGTGAAAAACAAATTCTAAAATTTTGGGAATCCAAAACAAAGTAGAGTTTGCGCTAACATTTACAACTTAGACCGAGAAGATGAAATAGGAGTGGGAACCAGCTTCGATCTTCCTGATTTAAGATTTGGAGAATGTTATATTCACGTAGATCAAGGTGAATACTTAGATGTTAAATTGGGAGAATAAGTTTAACTTTCCATGTTCATTCAAAATCTCTACAACTTTAATTAGAATATTGGTGAATGATTCACTTAACTTTTTGATAAAGAGATTTAATGAACTAGCTCCTTAGTACGGTTGGGAGCAAATAAATATCCCGAATTACTATTCGCTCACTGTTGCTCATAAATAAGTTTAAATATTTTTCTCCATGCACCGTCGTTGGTTTTATAACTTAATGCCATGGAAAATACCCAACTGACGCAGCTTTAAATGCAGTTCATTACAATTATGACTTATTTCTGCCACTAATAGCTGACTATTTGCCAGCGGAAATTAATGAATATGATCACGTATTTAATTTTCAAAGTACTTTTTTTAATTTATCAGTTCAAAAACTTCCTAAAAGATAAGGATTTGGTGAGCTTGTACAGTTACGCAGATCATATTGTAATGGCACTGCCTTCTCCGAGATACTCATGGTATTCTTCTGATTCAATAGACAGTATATAGTATGATGTTACACACTATGCAAACAAATTAAATTTAGCAATAATTTAAATATCAATTTTATTAAAAGAATAGGGAGAAAATTACGAATAAATTTAATTATTCTTGTAAATAGTTTATTGTAAATGTTTACTATATTTATTGATAAATTAATCGCGAAAGCAGGAATGTTTGATTTCAACACAGACCTTCCTCTATTATCTGAAATGGAAAAGTCAAATTTAAGCATTCTGCTCTTCAATTTGGTATTTAGAGTAGTGATAACTATCTTCATAATAATCTCAATTCTGCTGGTTTACTCTCTACTGATGATTCTTCAAAGAATTGAATAATTTTAATGATAGGAATAGATGGCAAGACCTTTGAAACCGGCATTTTAAGAATGGTTGGTATAAGCAAGATAGGCCTTACTCTCATGATCTTATTGTAGTCAATTATGTTCGTGGTACCTGCAATTATCTTTGGACTAGTTCTTTCAATTCCTTGTTTAGCGCTCTGCTATACTTACGTATATATGTACATTTATTTAATTGTATTCTAAGAGGAATTAAAGAATGGATTCTCACCAATCCCTTCTTGGCAATCATTCTTAAACGCATTCTTTGTAGGAATCCTTATTCCTTGTCTTAGCTCAATTGTACCTGTAGTAAGAGTTTTGGGTCAAAACTTGAATGATGCTCTCAATTATGAAAGAAATAGAGTGAAAGCTATCTATATCAAAATCCTCAACAAATCACACACAGATGTGATTCCTTCTCTCATATTTGGAGTTATAGCTTTCCTCTATGGATTCTCAATCTACTATAAGTAATCTAAAATAAGTTTGTAGGAATTTGAATTTAATGAATTATACTTGCTGCCCCTTTCTTTCCTTTCCATGGACTTAGGAATAATTCTTCAAATCTTTTTCATAATCCTCTTAGGCTTTTTGATAGGTCTATCTATGCTGGCTATCAATCTCTAAAAGCCTTGCGAGATAAACTTTATATCATAGATAGAAATCCATATATTTAATGCACTAATTTGTTGTTGACTTATCTGTTTCTACTGTTTGAGACTAGATCTATGAGGAAAATGGTGCTCAACAACCTCAAAGCGCACACTATGAGAAATCGGTTGACTTCTACTATATTTTCGATGTCCCTTGGATTCATAATCTTCCTACTAGTAGCTTATAAGCTGTAGATCTAGTAAATGCAAGTTACAAGAGAAAGAGAGCTTGGCTCATTCCCTTACATAAGCTGCTACTATGCCAATTCAATGACTCCTCAAATCATGGATGTCGCGCTCAAGAGTATTCTTACTCATAAATATTATCATCTTCTATTTTAAACTTAGGAGTTTATATCAGACGATATTACTGCATTCAATTGGGTAAGCTCTGACTTGGGTGAATATTCAACAACAGTCTTCAATGAGGAAATTTCAGCAAAGAACAGATAAAATCCGAGATCCATTTCTATTTATGGAGTAACTCCTTACATTTTTGACATAACGGGCTCTAAATGGCTAAGCACCTACTATAAGAGCGAAACAGGACTTCCATTGGGAGAACTTCTCTACACGGCTCGAGGGTCTTTAAATTAAATTAAGGCCAAAAAATATTAAAGATCTCAAGGAGGAGCCTTATCGACATATGCAGCCACAAGCCAGTTAGCTGACCCAAATTATTCCGAAGGATCAATGTATAATTCACAAGAGTTATATATGTTCGTAGAAGACAGCGCCCTTAATAATACTTATTACTATTAGCAGAAACCAGTTGCACTCCTCAGTTAATTTAAAAAAAAGAATCAGCTAAGCACCATTGTTCGATCTAAGTGACAATGAGAACCCTGGATAACAAGATTACTTAGTTTCTTTGCCTCTTTATGTTTTCTACTTCCAAATATAAAAGTATGAAAGACATCTCGTATGAAAGATTGGTTCTTAATAATTTTTACATTTGCTTTTTACAATTAGCTTGATTCTTAAGATGTAGGATAGTAGCGGGGGAGAGGCTGCTTAAATTTAACTGATCAATAAAATCAAAGCTTTGATACCTAGCTACTTATCTTACTCTATGGATTTCAAAACAGAAGGCCAAGACACTTTACAAGTAGTAGATAACATCGTCTCATTCAAATATCTTTATGGATTTAACTTATCAATAACTTTTGCAATCAATTGCTATTCGATTTAGTAATTGTAATAACTATGTTTCTCTGCTTCTTCTCTCTTTCATCCTCTATGTCAGCCAATCTCATTGAATAAGCGAAGGAGATAGGAGTACTTAGAGCTATAGGATTCAGGAAAATCAGAATTATTATGCTCTACACTTACGAGGCTTTCATTCTTGTGGTTGCAAGTTCGTTGATGGGCATGCTAGTTGGAGTATCTGTAGGCTGGAGTAAATCAAATTTTATGATTTGGAGAATGTGAATTTAATTTCCTTATTTATGACTTCACAATTCTCGATAATGTCAAATGCTCCTATAGTGTTTTACTTCCCTATTTATTAGCTCCTTATAAATCAATAATTGATTGCTTTTCCTTGTAATATTGTTTGCCTCTCTCTTTTGTGCATTCTTCAGTGTATTTGGACCTGTTAGACAGATAATTTCTAAAAATATAGCTGCCATCCTCAAGATGAACTGAGTATTATTTTTACTTATGAGTAAAAACAGCTTCCCAAATATGCAAATACCAAGCTTGCAATAATAGACATAAACTATCTTCGTAATAGAGGGTAAACACATTAATTTATTCGAATTTATAAGTATGCATTTAAATAATTTAGGAATGCCGAGATCAAAATATTCATCGATGACTAACAATACTACTTAAATCGAATTAGAGAACACAATTTATTTACATAGCATTTCAACCAAACTAATTTAAGCCTTCAAACGATATAAAAATAGATGTTGTTATCTAGGTATAAAAATGTTAATTTCTAAATAAGATTTGCTCTAAAGCTAACCTGTCTAAATATATTTGAATTCATGACTTCAAATAAATTCTCTTTAAGTTTCTGAGCCTGATATAATATTTTTAGACTTATTCTTAATTTTAAAATTTGAGGACTTGTAAGCAGTATATTAATGATTGTTATTTGCTTCAACAGGAGTAGATGATCCATCTTCATGAATGAGACTGTGAGAGGGTATAGATTTTGAACCCTAGTTGAGCTAGATGAATTAAGAGGTACCAACAGATCCTTCCTCTTAGGAAGGTCCAGATGAAGTCTATTTGATAGGAGTAGGAACTTAGGAGATTGTCTTTTGATAACTAGTTTATTTTGTGGCAAACTCTGGATTTTTCATTAAGTTAGAGCCTCCTGTTTGCTGAGAGTCTAATTGGTAAAGATAAGACTTAGGCTTTGGAATTTGATCAGGAGATTTCTGTACTTAGGTAGATTACTTGCGAATTTAGTCTGATGAAAAAATATGCACACAAAAAATAACTTAGAAGTTTTAGGTTTCTTGATTTTTCTTTGTCTATTAGTCTTGGAGGTGCTTCTAACTATTTAAGTGATGATGTCAAAAACAAAACGGAGAACAATTGAATCATTCTTTGAAGAAGCGTGCAAATAAGGACTGTTATCACTATTCTCTCCTCTTGAAATCGGAAATTTTATGGCAGAAATGGCTTTAGGATTCTATTCATTTTAAATTGCTTTTTCTTTCTGCAACTATTCTATTTTTATTCCCAAATTTTTCAATATCTTGAGATCAAGTTGCGACTACTTTCCTTTTCTTACGATTTGGCTTAGAGATTTTTGAATAGCGAGACTTACTTCTCGCTCATCTTAATTTCTGAGGGTGTCCTGAGTTTTCAAAAGCTTCTTTGAGTTCATTAGAGAATCTTAGGTGCTAAATATGAATAATTATTTTTAAGGCTAAAATCTTGAATTTTGAGAACATTCTTGTCAAAGAAAAGCAATTTATATAGTATTCATTAATTTAAATATGAAAGAAAGGAATAAGCATTTTGTGGTGTTTCTTTAAAGTAAGATTCGCAACTGAATTAGCGACTCTTATTTTCCTGAGATATCTCAAGATATCAAATTCTTTCTCCAACTTATAAATATAAAAATAAAAGTATTTATATAACTTTTGGACTCCCTGTCTGTAAAGAGATAAATAAAATAAAGAGTAAACTTGACATCTAATCCAAACTTATTTCGACATCTCCTAAAGATTTAGCTTATCATTCCATTAACACTAATTTATTTATTTTTTCTATATATTTTAACATATTCAATGTAGGAATAGTTAAACTATTCAAATTTCTGTACCATCTAACTGATGTTTCCAATGTCTATAATAAAAAAATTCTTCTTTTTAAGGTAGATATGGATTTCTAGCTATTAAATTGCGTGTTGAATTTGGATGTTAATTTTCTCTATGACTCGCTATTCCCTAATCTGTGTATTTCTATCTTTAATTTTCTAAATTATAATTTTAAAAATCTCGATGATGGCTTTTAACTTTTTTCTCTGGCTCCGCCTTCATAATTTTGAAAATCAGCCTCCTCCGGATCTTCAATAGTCTTTAACTTGGCTCTTATAATGGCTCTGTTCTACATTCCTGGATCTATAGTCAACTTTGGAAATTTATTTCTTTCTTTGACAGTCATGGGTGAGTTCTGAGAAGTATTGAACAATCCTCCAGGATTTTAAGGATTGCTTCCTTAACTCAGATATAGCCGCTTAATCGCTGATTGAAAGAAAAGTACTTTTTAAATTCTTAGCGTCAAGATCCTAAACAAGAGAAGTAGAATTTACAAATATGGCAATTTTAATTTTAAAAAATAGAAAAATAGTATTTAATATCTTAAAAATTAATCAGAATTGAGGAGAATCCACCAGTGGATGTTAGTGCATCATTAATTTTAGATAAAAATATTCATCTATAGTATTCAATGAAGTGCGAGAAATTGAAGTGACATAGTTGTCCAACACAAATAACATTAAATAGATTTTAAAAGCGAACTGAAGCTGAGTGACCGATGAGGGCCCCCTCATGATGAGATTGCTTCCATATCTTCTCACTTAAGAATAAGTACGATTTTAATTATCAATTAGCGTAGTGAACAGAGAGTTTTAAATAGTTATTATGATGATTTATTTAATATAAATTTATGTGAGTCCTTGGTGACCAGATAGTTTTAAGAGATTCCATACCATTCTATTCTCTAAGTTGTGTTGAGCAAATTGAACTAGAAAGACTAAATTGTGTACTTTATAGGACTTGCTTCGAATTCATTTATGTCGACGAATGAATCTAAATATGCAAGAAGGTACGCAGCATCTTTCTTAAAAGAAATATAGTTAAAATAAAAAAGATTATACTTTCATAACAAGGTCGGATTCTTCTCATGATTTGCATGTTAAATTAGGGTAGACCATATTTTAAAAAAAATTTTGATTTTTCTTGAAAATAAAAATTTGTCATTCATCTTGCTCAATAAATTTTGATTTATTTACTTAATCTCTTTTCTAAAATGCAAAATTATATAACTTGATATGAAGTAGAAATTATTGATAAACTAGATTCCTATAAACTGACTTCTAAATTAGTCATATTATTTTATAAGTAGACCATAGAGAGTTGATATTAATTGCAGTAGCTAACTGTTCCGTAAAGCCTGACTCCTGATAATGAGCCTGTGCTCCCTGTAATTAGATTTTTGTTAAGTCATAAACTACACTTAAAAGAAGATAAATGAAAAAATAGTGAGTCTGGGCAAAACCAAAGTGATGTGTTAGTTCTAGATTGGCCATTGAATCTGGATTGACTACAGCGAGTTGTGTTAACTATTTGTCCAGTAATAGTCATTGGATATTCGGAGTCAGTGTAGACATCAATTACATTCTTTATCCATTTAAAATATTTTATTTCTAATCCATTTTACATAATATCTTTATTAAATTTAGATGAATTTATTTTTAAATGAAAAGTTAAAGCTTTTTTTTAATGTTAGACATCTTTAACTTTTTAATACATGATGTAGTAACCAATGGAGAAATATTAGTGAAGATTTTAAACAGAGGTGTTAGACCCCGCGTAAGCTGGGAAAATAGCCATATCAAAATCTTAAAGCGTCAGGTTTAAAATAAACTCTGCTTCTAAATAATTTAGCTTAAAATGTTAAAAAAATTAAGGAATTAATTAAAATATAATAACTTAAATTTATTTTAGGGAAAGTGAATTTTATTATGAGGTTGTAAATCCTTTGATCAGCATACAAGTCTTTTTTTTAATAATAAAGGTGAGGTAAAAACAATATCTTTCAAAATATAAAAATTATAAGCTTTAATTTTTCTTCCTTAGCCATAAAATATTAGAAGCTCTCATTTTTTTATACTTATTAAAATTAAGGAGAGAGCTTTCTTCCCTTCATAAAAACATTTAAAAATAAATCTCTAATGTAACTAGTGACTCTGAGATTGTACTCTTTGTGATTGATGACATTGTACATTTGAACAGCGAAGAATGCTAGTAGTAAAATAAATATGATTGAAGCAGGCCTAGCACGGATAGAAATGTCATGAACCCACCAAACGCAGATCTGAAAGTTTGCGATTTTTTGTAAGTCAACGAAATGGGATAGCCGAAAGTGTCCAGCTCAATGAAGGAACTTTTTAGAAATCCACCCAACCATCCTCTTCTTCTTTTTTATTATGTTTGCATTCAACTTGCTTGATTATGCGAAAAGTACTTCCTAAATTATTTTTAAATCATATTTAATTTATATTTAATTCTTTTTACCATATAAAGTTAAATAAAATTTAAAGTAAGAATTAAATTTAGAATCTAAAGATCCAATAATTCACAAAATAGTGATGTCATGTAAAATCAAACTAAAAATATATACTAAGTTGAGAAAATTACAATCAAGTACTAAAGAGGATCCATAATAAATTTCTTGAGTAGCTATTAAAAGTATTAAAAATGCAATAATCTTGATAGTTTTAAAACAAATTTTCCCATTAAAATATTTATTCCTTAGGTCATATAATATACACATATATACATATATTCGAAAAAAAAGTTAAGAAAGTAATTTTTGATATTTAGAAATATTGATAACTTAAGTCAAAATCTGATATTTAGTGCAACTATTTAAATAGTAAATTATACTAAAAATAGTGATGTTGATTTAAAATATTATTTTTTGGTAAATGATGTGATAATTATATGAGGAAATTAATAAAAAATAGTAGTCTAATTCTCAGAACAGCGAACTCTTTTCAATGAATAAGTAAAAGCTGCTATATTTGTTGATAATTGTGTTGCTTGTAATTTATCTATTTACCATCATCTAATCTTATCTAAAATTAGCTCATTTTGAAACTATTTATATTAGACAATAGTAAATTATGCAGTCAATATTAAAATTAAGCATTAAGCTGATTTATAGCTATTATTTTTCAAATTTAATATTCTAAATATTTTTCAGATTTAATATTCTATTTATCTAACCTTGAATTGATCATCAGTCTATATTTGTTAATGGCTCTTAATCGAGAATGAGGATTTATTTGTTAAAGTTTTGGCTTTGACTTTATATAATTCTGCCTTTGACTCCAGGTTTTGATTAAAGTTCAAAAGTTAAACAAAATTTAAGCTACTCTATGTGGCTTCTCTCGCATGCTTTAGATTTTATTTGTTTTGTCTTAAGAAAGGTACTTGATTCGCGGCTAGTGAGGTTCATATTTTTTTATTTCTGATTCCTTAAATGAGAGTTAATTTGACTACGATCCAATTATACCTCTTGAATTTATTTCAGATAATGGCTGCTAAGAAGACATGACGATTTAAAATATACCTGTATTTAATTTCTTAATCAAAGATATCTAGATTCTAGTTTTTTCTATTAGAGTATTTAGCTCTCCAGCCCGGCATATCATTTTAAATATCTCCTAATTCTATTCCTATATTTTTGAGAATTCTTTTATCAAGCTAAGTTCTTTTCCTGTTCTATAATATTTTATTTAGGCTTTGTTAAGGTGTCGGTTCTGTTCTTATTTAACTAATTTCACTCTATGTAATTTTAGGATTAGTTCCATCGTCTACTTCCTAAAATTCAGAATTAGCGTTTTTTTCTGGATTTATGACATTTAAATATAAATTATCTTGGAAATAAGGAACTAATTTCCTTTAGTAGCTTTATAAATAGAGATTTGCTATTGAATTAGCCATCCTCATCTTTCGCAAGTACCTCATTACATCAAATTCTTTCTCTAAAATAAAATTAAATAATTATTCTCAAGCTTCTACACTCCCTATCTGTACAAACCAAATTAAATAATTTTTTATGGTCACTGGCTGCTTTTCCTTGTTTAAATCTTGTTAAGAAACTCCAAATTTGCCCTTTCAAATACTCACCATAAGTAAATTGAAACGGATATTATTAAAATAAGAAATAAATAAATATAAGTGCTACTTGCGAAACGTACTAAAATTAATTTTTTTTTTTTAAAACTCTTCCATAATAAGACTCCAACAGTTATCTATAAAATTAGGATTTATTTCGTGGACAGGATTTCTTTTCTATTGTATGGCTAGTAGTTATATAATTTTTAGCTGAGATCTCACTAGAGCTTTGGATCTTCACTGTTGTTCTTTCTAACTCAATGTTTGAAAACTATTTTTCAAATTTCGTTTTATCTTAAAATATCTACTTTCCTTTTGCATCTTTAGTAAGATATAATTTCCTTAAAGCAGAATGGAAAAACAGCTATTTTTAGATTCGACTTGTAAATATTCTAAACAAAAGCAATAAAATTAAAAAAATACACACTTTAAGAAGTAAAAAATATTTGTAAGTGTATTTATTTTATTTTAGCATATTTCTACCAATTTAATAAATTAAATAGCGACTATTTATTTTCTTAAGCAAGAGAATTGAACTAAATCCTCCAGTAGAAGTAAGAGCGTCTATCAAACAAAAATATAAATCATATTTTGGGAAGTTCTAGTTATAGAATTAACTTGGCTATCAAGAATAATAGCTAGGGTAAGGAAATTCATTCTTTCTGAAGATTCTCTCAGTAAAAAGTCATTTAAATCTTAAAAAGTTTTAATCATTTTTATCTATGAATTCTTTATATATAAAATTTTATTTTTAAATAAGTTTATAAAAGCTGATAAGGGAAAACTGAATACCATAATTTAAAATTTTAATGAGAAAGCTCTTAATTTTTCATTAATTTTCTTCAGATAAATTTGTCTATAAGTGTAGCTAATTCTAAACATATATTTCATATAGTTTAGAAAATTTACCGTTACTAAAACATTAATTATACTCAAACTATTATAAAATTTTAGGGGGTTGAATTGCCTAATCTTCTTATCTAATGAAAACTAGTGTTTCTGTTATCTAATATAGACGCTACCCAAGAATCTTACAAATATAAAATTATTCTCATATTAATTTTTTAAAGCATATTAACCTGTTAAGATCTATATTTTAAATAAATGATCAACTTTTCAATAAAGAAAAATATATTGCACCCAATTTGCTCTCACTTTCTTAAAAATATTTTGGGAAGTGTGAGGTTTTGTATATTTGTATGGCTTCTACCTCAATAATGATGCCTGCAAATATGAGGCGGTTTCAGACCTAATGTACAGTGCCATTCACATCTTCTAATCATTTAAATGATTAGAGATTCGAAAGGGAAAGTGAAAGATTAAAGAATATAATGCTTACTTAGTAAACCCAATAAAGGTTTAAATTAACTATATTATAATTTTCGTATTTTTTAATTTTATTTATATTAATGACCAAGGAGTAATCTATAATAAATATTAGTGTAATTAAATACTATTTGGGAGCTTTGAATATTTATTTATTAAATTTTAATGTAAATATATCTTTAGTAATGAGGTAATTTTAAGACAAACCATACCATTCTAGCCTTGTTGATATATAGTTCAATATATATTTATTTTTATAATAATTTTAATTGCTCCTTGTATATTTTGTTAAGTTGCTCATAATTCTTGAGTGAATATTTTATTATAATTAGAACCTGGAAAATGATTATAAGGTATAGTTTCCATATATACAAACTAGAGGATTGATTATAAAGAATATTTTGGTTTTTAAAAAACTCATTTTTTAATAAATACTCTATTACATAAAATGAACCTTATAACAAAGGGAAGAATAATTTATAATAGCAAAATATATTAATAAATGTGATTTAAGAGTAATTTTTTATTTTACCGATATTAAGGAGGCTGTATTAGAAAGATGATACAGTATATTTGACAGGGCTTGCTTAGAATTCAGCAATATCAACAAAAGAATCCATGTAAGTGAATAATATACTTACGTCCTTCAAAATAAAATTAAATCACAATGTCGTCTGCCTCTTCTGGGGGCCTGCACCTCAGATCTGGATCCAAATAATATTTTATAAAAATGATCAATACTATTGATTTGTATTTAATTAAAAAGTGAAATTAAAGATGAGCAGAGCTTAATTAACATTACTACGCAATATATAAATTCTCAAGTCATCTTATATTTTAACATGGTAATGGATACCTAGAAAAACTCCAGATCACGCAAGAGAAATTATGATTACCTTATCCTTCATTGTCGGGAGCAACAACCTCTTGAATTCTCAATCATTCCTCAACGAAATATCTCCGCGCCAAAGCAAAGAGCATTCTTATCATGGGAAGCCTTTCAATACATCAGAGTCCCATGATTTCAGACTGCATTCCTGAGAGTTGCACCTTCGAATTTTTTGCCTCCCTACAGCTGCTCACTAAATCCTATAGAACGACTATGGGCCCAACTTAAGCAGTATTATATTCCCCGTATTATCTCATAGATAGCAGCAAATTCAAGCTCAACTTATCCTGAGCGCTTATGGATTAATATAATTCAAAGTTTTATTTTATCAATTAAAATTACTTCCATAATTACTCTCGATTGCGAACTATTAGTAAGTTATTTTTAGATTTAATACAGAAAAATAGGATAAATTATTTTATAAAGATGAGTTATTTGGCATCAAGACTTCAAAGATTAAATAAAAATATAAAACTATTTTATTTATATTTTTATTATAGCGAGGAAATTTATTATTGTAAAAACCAGGGAAGTAGTGAATAAATTCAAATACATTTATATAACCGTGAATACTAAATATTATATAAATAGGCTTTGATGCTAAGATTTACTATTTTATAACAACAAATTTGAATAAGCTTATGTAAAATTATAATTTCTTTATTATGCTCCTCTAAGCCTTCCTTCTGTATATTCTGAGACTCCATCCTTCCTTCTTATTAAATGTGATTCTTCTTTCTGAGCATATCTCACCAATTATCTAATGTTATTCGAGCACTTTGTGCATATTTTTGGATCTGATCTCTTTAAAAAGTTATCTGATGTTTTAATAGAAAGGCATTCTTTACACTTCAGCTTTTTCTGCTTCCCATGCCTCTTCCACCCTTTATTTTTGTCTAGAAACAGCATGAGCTTTGCGAAATAAAGTTGACTTCTGGATATCCACTCCTTGGGAGGAATTGCTTTGAATTCTTAAGTTCAATTTTTCTCAATGCTATTATCAGGTCTAAACTTATTGATCACTATTCTCCCTTTCTTAACATGGATTTTGGGTTTTTTATTTTACTTTCTCATTTGTTATTTTTTATTGTAATTTTTAATATATTCAAATTCTAAACTAGAAATATGCATAATTAATACTTCTAATTATAATTTAACATTTTAAATCTGGATAGATCATTTAGAGTTGAGAATCTTAGCAATATGTTATTTTGGCATAAAATCAAAATCCTTATTTTGTGCTAAGGCCTCCTTAAAGTTGGATTGAATCAACATCTGGGCAAAACCAACTAGCACTGTTATTTTTCAATTGTCCATTAAATCTTGTCTTTAAACATCTGGTGGTATTTAAAATCTAGCGAGTAATAAGTATGGGGTATTCTCCTTCTGAGTAAATTATTGTCATTAAATAATTTGTAATTATCTTTTAATTTATCACTTTAGGTGGCCTTTGTCTTTTGAGCGAGCACATAGAACACAATTGAGAAGTATTAGTGGACATTTGTGACAGAGCTATTTGAACCTTTATATATGGACATCAAGCCTAGATCAAACTCATTAACACCCAATAATCTTCATTATTGAAGAAATGAAACGGAGTTAAGGGCAATCACGCAAGGTATTAATAGAGTACTTGACCACTGGCTGAGACTTCCTCATTTTGGGAAAAAAAATCTGCTGGATTCAAAAAAAATAGCACTTTTGCAAATACTCTGAGTTCCTTTATTATGATTGGAAAACGCTAAGCACAAAGAACCTCTGTCTTTGATGTTAATCTTAGAATGAAAAAATTGACTTTGGCTTCCTGGTCACTCAAAGACACTCCAACGTATTATATGATAACTTCAGATAATATAATGTAGAATAAATCAATCCATCTAGCCTAAATACTGTCTCCACAAATCTGTTCTAAACAACATACCCTTACATCTTTTCCTAAGTTTTATTTGGCGATTTTTGCCAAAATAAAATTTCTCCCCTTTTGGAAACCACTTTCCAAAGGGGAGAGATAATAAATTGGGGAGCCAGGAGATCAGATATGAAGAGTGAAGTTTTCCTCGCACGGTTTCAGGGCTTACCAGAACCCAGGCAACCTTCAATTATCATTCTACACTACAGCCAACGGATTACTAAACTAGCCCTTCCCGGGGGAACAAAAAACAACGAAAATAAGGGCATTTAAATAATGGTCTGAAATTTTCTCTACCCCAAAAAACCCCGGGTTTTTTGGAAACCCCTTTTTGGGGGGCCGTCCCCCTGGTCCTAGTTTTTAGCTTTATAATTTAATAATTGTCACATAAACTTATTAATATCTTTATTTTAAGGAAATTTTAATTTTAATGTTAAATTTTTATTTTTTCCCCCAAATTGATAAATATAAAAATTTAAAAAAGAAATTTTTTTTAAAATAATTTTTTTAAAAAAAAGATTTTTTAAAATTAAAAAAAAATTTTTAAAAATTTTAAAAAGTTAAAATAAAGATTCTTTAAAAAGAGGAATCTGATTGAGCAAAAAATTCCCTTTAAAAAAAATTTTAAAGTTTTTTCTACATTTAAAAAATTTAGAATTTCCCCAAAAATAAAAAATTATTTAAAAAAAAAGTCCCCAAAATTTTTTAAAAAGAGCTAATTCCCCCAAAAAATTTAAAATTTTCCCCTTTAAATTTTTAAAAGGTCAAATTAAATTTTATTTTAAATTTTTAAATTTTTTTAAATAAATTAAATTTCTTAAAATTTTTAAAAATTTTTTTTGAAAATAAACTCTTTTAAAATTTTTTTTAATTTTTTAAAATTGGGTTTAAGTGTTTTTTGAGAAATTGGGAAAAAATTTATGATTTTAATTTCAATTTTTTAAAAAAAGTTGAAAGGAAAACCTTTTTAAAACTTTTTAATCTAAAAAAAATTTAATTTAAAAATTTATTTTTTTAAAAAAAAAATTTTTTATTTTAAAAAAAAATAAAAATTAAAAAATTAAAGGGTGGAACTCCATATTTGATTTTTATATTTAAATAAATTTTTTTTCCCAAATTTAGAATTAGTTTTAAAAATTGGGGGAAATTAATAAATTTTTTTAAACTTAAAAATTTTTCAGATATCTTAGAGACACAAAGTCGTCCCAAAAAAAGTTTAAAAGGAAAAAAATTTTTTTCTTTAAAAATGATTAAATTTTTTAACATATTTTTTAAAATCCAAATTTATTTTTGCCTTTTTATTTAAAAAATTTTTTTCCCCCAAATTCTAAATAAATTTTAATTTTTAAATTTAAAAAAGTTGTTGGGAAATTAAATTTTTTTTTAATTTCTTATAATTTATGGGAGTCAAAAGCGAAAATTTCTCAAAAATAACTAAATGAATTTTCCCTTCCTAACTCAGGTTTTTATTTTGACTCTAACTTTTTTTGGGTGTAGGGCCGCCCTTATTTTTGAGTTTTGAATAGCCAGTTCCTTTAAAATCAAACTCCATGCCAAAAAATGTTGGGGATGCCCCGCCCGCACTATAATTTTTTTGCATTTGAAAGTTGCCTTTTTCAGATTTAGAAAATAGGGGGTTTTCAGCTGTTCCCTCATCGCCAAAATTTAAGTTTTCAATTGCCACTAATTTTTTTGATTGATCCTTTAAAAATTTTTCCCATAACCAACTTCCCGTTTGGTAATAAAAGGAAAGGGGGAAGAAAACTTCCAAGAGGGGTATTTTTCCTTATCTAAGATCTCTTCCCTAGACTGTAGCAAACATTTTATCGTTGGGAAAAGGCATAACGTACAAAAAATGTTTTAAACGATGAAAAGGCGTTATATCTTCATAAGCCTTTTATAATTTTTAAAAAAAATCTTTTTAAATATTTTTTACGATCTCTCTTTCGGGTTTTGAGAGGGAGCGTGAAGTTTTTTTGTTTTTGGGGAAGCTTTTTCAAAAAAACAAACCTTCCCTGGGAAAAAGAAGTTTTTGGACAAGGAAAGGCCCCAAAAAAATTTGGTTTTTCAGTTTGGGAAAGTA